>JAAAKQ030125841.1:0-13653 GCA_010016005.3 Zanna intricata | reverse complement strand
GTAACTCGCTAACAAAACGTTTTCAGGCATATGTTTATTGGAAACGTTTTTCTTATTTTTAGATATAGAATCCGTTTTCGAGAGATTGCCGTGCAGTTTTGATACACCTGTATAAAGGGATTACTATAAGCATATAAAGAGATGCCATAAAGTCACTAATTATCTCATTTGGGTGCAAAAACTACAAAAAAATCCAAACTTGAAATACTTCGGCGTTACGCTTGTCAGAATTCTGATCTACCAGCAAGGTATAAAGAAACCTGTTGCGAAATTGATAACTACGTAATATAATTCATAAGCTAGCTGTAAGCACCTGGGGAGCGGATGCAAGAATACTTCGAACATTAGAATTAGTTTATTCTTTGGCTGTGTACAATGAACCTGTACGGTTGTATAACTGCCACACTGGTTAGGTGAATTGTGCTAAATAATACAGTGAGAACAATTAGTGATAGTCTCCTCTACCCCAGTAATATGACTCCATGTATTAGCTAATATTACGTTAGGTATCGGGGCATGTCGTCATAGGGGAAGGTTGTTCAGTGAGTCCCCGCCATCAGTGGCAAATCTCACATATCCAGTAACGTGGGCTGTTGGGTGTCTGTGTGCAGATTTTTCTTCCTCCTGTATAAAAATAAAAATACCTCCATCACGTCTCAGGTTCCAGAATACTCTCATATTACTACAAAAAATGATTACCAATGTTCATCAATCAGCACTGCCGTCAGTGGATTAACTAATCTGCGCTTGAAATCTCATAAAGTTGCAAACTGGCCCAAAGTTTACAGAAGAGGATTTTAAAATCAAACAATAATGGCAAATTTGATAGGATGTAAACTACGGCTGCCAATGGATAGAGGCGGTCGAAGTTTTTGTCTATCAAGGCAGTTGCGGTGTAGACTTTATCGCATAAGAACTAGACTTGGTGTGTATAACTAGATTTTGAACAAATGGGGTATGTCATTTACAGTTGGTTGTGAGTATGGTGAGCCACTCCAAACTATGGAGTATCTAATTAAGTGCTATCCACAGCGAGCATTGAAGGGAGTTCCAAAAATTTACATCGTTCTACTCCAAATATAGTCCAATGGCTGAAAAAAACTACATGTTAATTTGTAGTTAAAACTGAAATTTGTAATCAAACTATATAAATGTTACATATACTCTACTATGTAACAGATTGAATATTAGTTCAAATATTTTTGACATAACACATCTATGAACCACACGATAAATAAACATATATAAAAAACTGTTAAATTTAATTATTTAAAAGCTTTATAATATAAAAATCTCGATAAATAATTCTATAAAAAATTTTACGAGTTTAGAAAAACAGTGATTCTTTGAAATATATATATATATATATTTTACATTAGTTGAATATACATTACATTTACATTAACATATTTTTGCATTAACTGAAAATATTTATTTTTGTGGTCTATGAAATATTTAAAAAAAATAACTCAGCTCTCATGAATTATTAGCTCTGAAACAGTAGCAATTTTCTGGCTGTATCTTTTAATACGAAACGACTTATTTCCCAAAGGGCTTGATAACGATTTAGCTGATATAAGTGTCTCTTTGATCTGTATTCAGTGACGACAAAAAAGAATATTTTAAACACTACCTGGTACTCTTCTAAAAATCTTGGATTATTCTTTACTTTTGTTAGAAAACAATTAATATCTTTTGACGTTAAGACATCTTTTCTTATGATAATAACAGATACATAATGTATCTAATTAATCCTTGTTTCAAAAATTCAACAATTTTAGCAAAACGTTTATGAGTTAAAGTATAGTGGTAGCTATATAATAAAAATAAAACTTCATTACCACCTCAAAAATATCACTGTAAAAAAATGAACGTTTATCGGAATACATCAAGAAAATATAATCAATATGTTTTGGTAATTTATAAACAATATTTTTGTAACATAATTAAAACATAAGATAAAGAAACATATTTTTTTAGCATTGTCTAAAATTATTTTAATTGCTTCCACGAAAATAAATATGTATGCACAATTATAAAAATGAAATATTATTTTAGTATTGATTGGACTCTTTCTTGATAGAAAACTTACTACTACTTTATGGTAATGTTAAGATGGAATTATAATTTTTTTTATGTAAGAATGAGAGAGTAATAACTAATGTATTGGGAAAAATTTAATTCAGCCTTGATCAAAGGGATTACAATATTAAACAATAATCTACTTAAAAAACAATAAAAAAAATATATTTTCATATCTACTAACAAAACGATTAATTCATAATGTAATTGAAAAAAGAAAATGGTATACATTTTAATAATGCAATGGTATAATAAATATAATATAGAGTATTTTATTCACAAAATAAGATTTTAACGTTATTTAATTTTTTGTATCTTACACCTTTACTCTCCTTCTTACCACTAGTTATGTGTTAAGATATACATTAATGATATAAGTGTTAATAATATAAGCAATAATGAGCTGAATTTAAAGTATTTATATGTTATGAACCAAACATTTAACATTAGTTTATGCACTAATATATAAATGTTGAAATAGGAATGGTTGTTGCTATAATTGCAGAAAGAAAATTCTTTATTTTACAAATAGTACAAAAATCAGGATTTTATAATAAGATTATAGTGCCAAGAAAGGGAACCTGATGGTAACTTAGAAATGAGAAAAACTTAGACTGCCACTAATGCTGTTTAGATATTTATGCAAAGATATACTGAAATAGTTTGAAGCCAGAGTAACTATTCAAAAGAAACTAATTTAAATTCTAAAATATCGTAACCAAATAAATTAATTGAAATTAAGAAAAACATAACATTATAAGTAGATTAACACTTAAGATAATAGAATGAAATAATGACGAGTAGCGAAATATTAATTTTTTACACAATATTACTATTAATGATAAATAAATTTTGGAATAAAATATTCTAAAGTCAATTTAGGAGTTATTTTAAAGCAGATTGACTGAGGATAAGAGGGTTTTAGCATCAAGTTAAAAATTGCTATTGTTAAGAGTAGAAAAATTACTTAAAGGTGTGTAGCCAAAATCGGAGAGGACTTGTTTAAGAAAAAATACAGAAAACAGTTTAACGTGTATCTGCACATCTCCTTTTTTGTCGGCTCGAGTGATTTCTTAAGAATTTCAAATCTAAAAAACAGATTGAAGTACTTTATCCTAGTTTAACACAAACTTTAAATTATTCCTTCCAAAATAATTATGATTCTTGCACAAAGCTTAGATTGCTAAAACTTTATATTTTATACTTTGAAACTTTAGTTAATGTAAATACTTTTTTCTTAATTGTAACGAAAAGTTTTTTCAATCATAAAAAGTGTGTACGTATCAATTTTATAATTACAACATTTTGTAGATAGTAACCCACATCTGTTTTTGTTTTATTATGTACGTATTTAAATGTCGTTTGTTTAGGCATTTTAAATTAAAGGCCATTTCAAACTGATTTGTGGGAATTAGAAATAACCTTGTTTTTTTTCCCAAAATCAGGGAAAAATATTATTCTGTTACAATAGTTGTGATGTTCGTTTAAATAGGAAAAACACAATATTCTGATTCTATTATAATTTTATTTAAGCATGGAATTTTCCAAAATGTAGAAGTAATATTAAGTACGAATTTTTTTCTTCTAGAAAACTTGGTTTCATTAAAGACCTCTTAAACAGTTACCAATCTTGTTTCATTTATTTATTTCCCGAGTATTGCATGTTTATGTAATTTATTTTTCTTATTTTTTATTTTTACCTCCGGAACCACCATTATGGTATATCATCAGAGGATGAGATGAATGAATTGTAGCGTGTGTGAAAAATGCCATGCCTGACCGGGATTCGAGCCCGGGACCTCCGGATGAAAGGCCGAGGGGCTACCACTCGGCCACGGAGGCCGGCTATGATTATGTAATGAGTAGTTTAAAAACATAATGTTATTTATTAATTTACAATATAAATTTAGCTATTCAAAAGATTTAAGTACATATATACAACAGTATACATCGTGTGGTTGAAAAGTAATTTATACTCCCCTAAAAAATTTTTCATAGTTGATTTACTGGTTGAAGTTTTCGGTATTCTTTTCGATTCTTGGGTAGAGGTGATCAGGGACAATTCAAACATTTCAAATAGGACTGATATTCGAGGCACTAAAGCGTCGTAACTAAGTGATAATCCAGTGTTACTCCGCCAAAACTTTGGCGAAGAGTACTTCCATAGAGGGAGAGGTGGGATCCAAATGAGTTGTGATGTTTCACAGAGTTTATTGATGGGCCTAATACAGTGTATTATCTCATTTTTCCGTTGCGCTTCCCGTTAGGGCAGCAGTTACCGGATTCGCCGATGACTTGGCACGAGTGGAAATGGCGAAGTTGGAACGGGCTCCTGCAGGAGATCAGGCTTCAGTTTTCCGGAACAGACTGAAGTGGTAGTAGTCTTGGGTAGGCGTAAGCTGAGCCTGATTTCATTTAGTGATGGTACCACGGTAGTCCACCTTACCATTCAGTGAAATATCTCGCGGTATAGATAGACAAGAACGTTCTAGAGGCACGTAAAAGAAGTTAAGTGAGTGCCGAAAACACGGCTGCCGCGATCGGTCGGATAATGGCCAACACTGAGGTTCCTTGTACACTGGAGCGGAGGATGTTGTCTCAGGTGGTGCTAAAAGTACTGTATGGAGCTCCAGTCTGTCCGTCACGCTAGAGAGGGGGGTCCCGTGCAATTCTTACCAGATGGACAGAGCTGTCCTCCTTCGAGTATAATGCGGGTACTCGACCATTTCAGGCGATGCCGCCGGCGTAGTGGCTGGACTTGTAGCCTTAGATCTCCTCATTGGGAAGAGGGAGGAGATAAAGAGAGAAGTGTGTAAGGCGGATGTGGAGGCATCGTTTGTCTGAGGGTGGCAGGAAAGATTAGATCTTTCTTCCAGAAAGCCAGATTTACCTAAAAACTAATCACGGACCTCCAAAGATGGCTGAAAACACGGGAAACTAACGTACGAGTTGACCCAGTACCTTACCGGTCACGGATGTTTCAAGCTATTAAGATCATCCGAATTAAGTTGACGGAAGGTGTTGAGGGATGAATTACTATCCCTGAGTCTCTCTTGAGCCAGGTCCCTCTATCAAGACTAAGTTAAAAAAAAACCACAGAATCCTGTTAAATTCGAGACGTGGGCCAACATTGGAGGCACGGATGGACACAAGACACATGGAGTCCTATCAAAAACATGGGGTACTGTGATTATATCAAGAGATGGACTGAAATCCCATCTTGTAGAGTGAGAGGGGTTCTAGTGGTTAGGCCCACAACGGGTCAGTCCCATACTACTATGAGACCACATATAACCTATAAAAGGTTTCCCATCCTCTGACAAAAAAAAATCAATTGATTCATTAAGGTGAGTTCATTAAAACGAGAAAAATTATAAAATTAAAAATATTTTCTTATCGCACAATCCAAAATGGCGGCCAACTATGTTTTGTTTTTCAGGTAGCGAGAACTAGGATTGTATGCTCTCCTGTAACTTTCTTTTTTTATTTGAGGTATCTGCATTCTCTCTTTGGAAACCTTTTCGACAAGAGAGTCTATCTTAAGAAGCTCCAATTTAAAGTATTTGGCTGCAAGTTAATATTGGGCTACAAGAAGAAATCAAAATATTCACGTAAGATGACCTGCTGAACCACTTAATATTATCACTTTGATGTATTCAACATTATGAAAACTGCAGTTCTAACGGATTTTTTGCGTTACGAAAGTAATACGGAGAAGCACCATCTATTTGGATAAACTCATCTTCTCTTATGAATAAAGATTGTTCCTTCTGCTAGGTTTGTCTTTCCGTTACGAGCTACCGCAATCAAATTTTTGAGAGTTGGAGTTATCTGCTCGTACAGCAAAGCTTAGTACACATCACCATCTAAGTTACCATTAATGAAAAAATGGTCCAACAAGTGTTTCACCTATTATTTAAATATATAAATTTCATCTCTCTAGTTATCGTGGGACTAGAATCTTCGATTATGTCTGTTAATAGCCCCATATAAAGTAAATGGAGCTTTTTCCATAAAAAATATAATGAAGTAAGTATTAGTTATTCCTGTTAATCTCTGTATCAAAGTTTCTCTGAATTTGACTCTAATATCAAAAATATCATCAATAAGGCCTTGTATTAATTGAATCTTGTATGTAAAGTACTTATGTTTTTTTTTTTTATTATTTTTTGCACTTGCCACGTAGACAAATTAATATATTTTTGCAATTGCTGTTGCCGATTGTTTATTTTTAATAAACATTTTTTCCAATATTCTCTTTTCAATAATATCATTTGTACTGGATCGGCCAGGCGGTTCTATCATCTAAAACACTACCAGTTCGTTGAAGTTTTTTTATTAAATCTGTGACTGCGATTCTCAAAATTTTATAATGAGAAAGCCGAGGATAAAATTCATTAGCTGTTCCTTTGTATCTTTTTACATATCCAAATAAAAATACTGTTTCTACTCTTTCTTGAAGTGAAACAAAAAAGTTTTTCGTAGCTTATCGTTTTTTTAACTATGTTAAAAAAAACCAGGTCTCTATGTTAGGTTACGTTTTTTATCTAAATTAAATGTCTTTTAAACTTTACTTTGATTTTTTTTTACCATTTTTGTCTTTTGGTCTTTGTAGTTTAAACTTTTGTAAGCTTACTACTAAAAAACTACAAAATCTCATTAAAAAATAACAGTAATGTAATTATATTTCAATGTCTGTAATCTACTTATCACAAAATAAACCCTGAATATAAATTATGAAAAATGTAACCTACTATCTTTGTTGAAAATTTATGTTGACATTGCAAACTTATAAAATAAAAATTAATTTCTTTAAAGTTTGTAATGAAATATAAAACTTTAATGTTAAAAAATTAGTAAATTGACTATTATTTAATTATTTATCAATTATTTTATTATTTTTAAATTTAAGACTTTAAGTTTAATTAAAAATGTAAGTGAAAAATGTTAATAGCTAATTTTTTCAAATTTTAATTGCGTAATGACATTTATGGTTACCATTTTTGGTTAAATTCAGAATTTAATTATTATGATACCGTTTTTCTTGTTTGGCATAAATATTTAAAACAGCAAATTACATGTCTGTCCCATTTAAATTTTTTAGCCACCCATGCCCCCCGTTCCCCCTTGAAGACCAAATACTCTTAATTGGAGCTTAGCAAGTTAGTCTCTCTTATTGGAGAAGATTTCCAAAGTGAGAATCGGAATAGGTTCAAGCAGAAACAGAGGATTCATGTTTGTTTGAGTCGCTTATTAAGCAGGTTGTGTTGGAAATTTTCTATTATAAAAAATTAGTTTGGATCAATAGTTTTAAAAAAAATGTTCAATAAAAATATTATACAAGTACCACAATTTATTAAAATATTTTTAACAACTTCAACTCTGATAATTGCAGTTATAGTTAATAACATGATAATACGTAATATTATAGTTGTAATTGAAATTGTAATTATGATTATAACTTTTACAATTTTAAGTAATTATAAACAATTGATTTGATTTAAACTTTTTTATTCATAAATCAGTTACTAAAAAAATATACAAACAAAAATTGTAAATATAAATGTTATTCTTTATAAAAAAAATACAATACACAATAATTTTTAACAGAAATTCTCTATAAAGTGGTTTATTTCATCTCAACTACCATTAAAATGGGAAATATCAACCGTTATAAAAGCATAAATGTAAAAAAAAATCAATAAATAAAATTACTGAAGTACAAGGGTAAACTTAACCTTTTGTTACAAAGTTCGTGTTAAAGTTAAATAAGCAAAGAATTTTTGTTATGATTCTAACTTTTATTTTGAATATTAAAGTAATTATTAGAAAAATATCTTATTTTGTACATAAAAATAACTATCTCTTCCATATTTTTAACTAGGATTTAACTTTAATATTACGTAAGTTGAAAGTTATTTAGTCATTTTTTTTATCCTTTTTTACTATATTTTATAATTGAAAATCACTATGTTGTTATTTTAGATGTCGATTAAGTAAATGTTTATATTACACTGTACATATACTTAAACCTTTCAGTGTTCATTGTTTTGCTAGCGGCCTGGATTTAGTTATGAGGTGAGTGGTTTTGGTTTCACTTGGGTGCCCGTTTTGGATAATCGCCAAATAGGTTGAACGCCAAAAATTACACGTTCTTGTTACAATACAGAGTAATTAATTACAGAAGAAAACTTAACAGTTACTTCTAAATAAAAATTTAACATTTATTTACTTTTTTTTTTATTTTAATTTTTATGTTATATTGAAGATACTTCTTAGAATTTACAAAATTCTTTTGGTTTATGAATTAAATAAAAACACAACGAGAAAAAGTCAGGTACAATCACTGTAATCATTTGAAATTTAATCCATTTTAAATGATAATAAAGTAGATAATTAAAGTGCATATAAAATATCTCGATGGTGTTATTTAAATGGGAGGTCAAGTAGAGGAAATTTTTTAAAATTTTTTTATTAAGCAGTATTACCATTGAAGGGAAATTTGGTATTATTATGATCATAATATTTCCTATGTGTGGTTGTTCTTATTTATTGAATAGTGTACTTTTTTTTATCTTTCCTTTTTAATATAAATATATATATATTTTTAATAACAGCTTAAACGTTTTAACAACTTAAACAGTTTAAAACGTAAATGTTGATATCATTTCGAAATTATATTTTTTTAATTATTAAATTAATTTTCAAACTAAAAAATGGTTTATTCAATAAAAAAAAATCTCAAGTGGACACCACACAAATTCCTTGTGCTCCTATTTAATTACATATACATACAGATATTTTGCTCCTTTTCATTTATAATTATTTCACTTGAAAGTGAGATACGATCCTCCAAATTTTTAATAAAGTGGACAAATACACAATTACTAAAATATTAGTCAATCAATCATCATATTTATAAAATTATTAATTCAACAATCATACTTGAAATATTAGGTCAGAGTAAAAATCCCTTTATACTCTTTAAATAAATCTAAGTCTTATATCTGTCTAATACTATATTTCTTTTCAGTTATTATGATGAAACAATAAAAAAAATGGAATGAAAATGAAACCGGGGAAGGTTATTGAATTTTATAACGATAATTATTTTCAGGTAGATTGAAACAAACGTATAAATAAAATAATACGATTCAAATTATAATTTTCAATTAATATTAAACATTCAGATTGTAGAAACTACATCACTTCCTTGTATGCCTATTAAATTACATATACACATTTTTAAAAGTACATAAAATTTTATTTCACTAATAACTTATGATTTTTCATATTTTTTATAATTGTTTTTTTTAATTATTATTTATTGTAATTTTTTTTTACAACCAGCTGTTAATAATAATGATTAATATATCAATATATTGTAAATAAAGAAAAAAGTTTAAAAAAATGAAAAAGAAGATGAAATCTTATTTTAACCGATGTCTTCACATGTAAGATCCATATATTTCTTTCATTAATTAAAATTTTATTCGGCTATAACTCTAGAACAAATGAAAATAAGTACTACTTATTATCTATCGTTGAAAATCTCAATAAGGGCTTATTACTGCAGTTAAGAAAATGTCCAAAAACCTAATCTTTTGGATTTTGGGCTTTTTTGGAGACTTGTGTTTTAATGGATTGCAGCCCCAAGGAGAGGTGCAAAAGTAGATGTTACAATGTACTAAATCCAAAATTCCAAATTCGTACGGCTAATTGTTTTTCATATATACGAGATATCTACATATCTACGTATAGACGTCACACCGAAACTAATCAAAATGGATTCAGGAATGGTCAAAATTAATATTTCCGTTGAAAACCGACATTTATTGCGATCATAATACTTCCTTTATTTCCTACAAGAAAGTAAAAAACAAAAAAATAACAATAAAAATGGATCAAATTATTAATGGTGTTTTTTTAAACTATTTTTAACGTAAATTAAAATAAATTTTTTGTTGAAATCTTTTCATACTAAAATAAGTATGTTTAATTAAAGTAGAAATTTATTCTTATCATATATTTTGCTAACAAACTAAAATAGAATTAATTGTTACGTTTTTGTAATAGGAAAATTAATTGCTCTCACTACATGACAATCGTCCTCTAAATTAATAACGCCCTACTGCATTATCTAATAAACATCCATTTTTAATTAATGAATTTTCAGTATTTTTAATATGGTTTCCAGTTAGAAGCGTCCATTGTTGTAAATTTATCTCGCTGACATTTTTCGATGCATTTTAATGTAATATCAACATTATGCTTCAGTATCCCATTTAACTTCCGACCATATTCTTTAATAGGGTTTAATTGTGGATAATTTGGAGGCAATCTACAAGCACTGCTAGTACTGAATATATCGTGCACCTAAAATTTTTCCAATCTTTTATGTAAGCAATCTTTAGTTTCATTTTTTTAATTAAATCATACAAGTCGCATTCCAACATCTAGTATGAAACCGGAATATTTTGATTACTCAACCTTTCTAGCATTTCCACTTTCATGATTTGTAACTGCAAGAGGAGTTTACTACTAAGGTATGATAAGAGGAATTATAAAACACGATACTGAATTATCTAATAGGTTGGCAATGAGATTTTCTTCGATCCTCTTTTTTAATTTGAGAAATTCTTATTTATTGTGGTAATCTCGGGATTTATGGCGCGATTTAAAAATAAGTAAAGAATTTGAAACAAATCCAGCCTACCTCTAAGCACTAAACATAATCAGTCAGTTCCTTTCAAAATTGGTACATCATATCCCACATTACTTCTATCTGACCAGCCTTTATTTTTAGCATGCGTGTAGTTTCGTCAACAAAACTATATTCCTATAATAACGTCCGTACTTCATAATACATTGTAAATAATTAATTCCACTAATTTGAAAATCATGTCTTCCAAATAAATAAGGTGTATTATTTGTAGACTTCCTGTATTTGAAGCACAAGATCTTTACAAATGAGGGAATATATGACTTCCTATGAATATTATTCTACACTAATTTCTATAAACATTTGATAAAGTTGGTCTTAATTATTCTGTAATATTTACCTTGTTTATAGTTCGTTTAATTACAACTTGATCAAATTTATCTATCATCGATTAAGTTTAATTTTTTTTTTCTGTTAATGTTTGGGGTTTGGAATTTTGAATTGCCAGTTATTTGTGATTCACCGCCAAACAGTGGATTCAGTAATACCAGTTGTAGACGCGGATTTTTTTTTAATGGTAACTGATACTGTTGTTTCTTTATTTAAAATTTTCATTTAAGTTGTAAATATTATATATTACCTACCTTGCTTGTCCACAAATTGCTTTCCATCCGCCTAATCTGATATTAAACTGCGATATTTTTTTATTAAATTGCATATGAATTAAGCTAAAACACACAAATTATGCAACTATCAAGTGATTACAGGTGTTTAAATTGTATTATAGTTGTTTTTAACCATTCAAGAAGAAAAAAAAATTAGAAAAATTTCCATATAAAAAGGAAAATTTTTAATACGTAAATTTCCCTGTGTTGAAAGAGCTACATGGTATTTTGTACTTATTTTATTTCATATCATAAAAGAGTGTTTTTTTATTAGTAACTGTACAGTAACCGCACTCATGGTTAAGCTGAAAGCTTTAAATGCTTAAATATTAGGAAAAATAAATTGTTTACCTATTATTTATTTTCATAACCTATCATATCTTTTATCACAAATTTATTTTGTGAATTCTTTCAAATATAATTTTCACCAGAAATTAAACGTTTTTATTAGTTTTTGTTTATCGGTATGTTATTAAGATAATAATACTTTCAGTCTAAATTAACTTTTTTCATGAATCCAAAAGAATAATACTTTTTATTTTTGGTCGAAATAAGTTACTTAAATAAGTTCGGGAGCAAAAGATAACACATAGTATAATAGCAGTTTCTTTACTATCTTTTCTCTTTTCATTGAAACTGCTATTTCTACTGTAATCTAACAAATCTATGAAATAAACAAACAAAGAGAAACAAAATTCTAAATATAATTAGGACAATTATGAAATATCAATTCGGAATTAATTTTGAACTTGAAACTACATTTTAAATTTGAGAATATCAAGTGGAATATATAGAAACAGGCTTCTTTTTTTTAATTTTTCAATAATTGAATTAATCTTTTCATAAATAAAATATATCAAATACTTAAAAAAAAAAAAATTACAACCAAAAGCAACTGTTAACTAATCATCAAATCACATTCAAAAGAGAACCCTTTAGAACTACATAACTACACTGTTTAAGTTAGAATTCATTTAAGTGTAAAAAAATATATATATTAATACTTCAAATGATAAATCAATCAACCTATTCCTTAATATACCACTGCCAACAGACGTCAGTTGTCCGAGTATAAATATTCATATGTAACTAGACATGTAGTATATGCGCCTGAATGATTCAGTGAATGATTTTATGCGATTTATGGAAATGAGAATCGTCAATATGACGTCATTTGAGGAAAAAAAAACTGTTATTATAGCAGTAAAGAGAATCTTTTAAGGTAACTAGCGAGAAAATAAAATGGAAAAAAGATAGAATGAACGGCCGGAAGAAAAAAAGAAGTTAAGGAAAAAACCATGTACTTTTATCAGGTAATAAGTAAGGATAAGGAAGAATAAGATGAAACTAGTATAAGCGCTGTAGTAGCTTTACTGCAAATGGTAATTGTGAACTCTTCACCATCACGTTCAATCCTATATAAAAGAAGGAAAAAGTTCGGCTATTACTCTTACTGACAACGATTGAGGTTAGAGAGTTTTGCAAGTGAAGAAAATAGCACTAACCCTCAGAAAATTTTACTTAAGAAATGAAACTTCTGTTATAATTTATATTTCATTTCTTTTATTCTAATAATTGTGTTGTACTCTAATTATAAAATTTAGATGGAAGTTGAGGTTGCGTAATATACTCGTATATATTTACAGGCTCTGTAGCCGAAATAGAATTTCAATTATATGGGTTATTTAAGTAATATTAAAATTTAATAAAAAATCTTTCGTTTTATCTTAAAAATTAATCTATAAAAATATAAATAAATAAACCCGTTTTCCGATTGGCTAGAACATCGAAGTTCTGTAAGGTTTATTTACATTTTTCCTTCCACTTTCTGTTAGCCTTGAGGTTCATTTATATATAAGTATGTGCTGTTTATATCCGCAAGCAAAGGTTGAAAATTTTTATTAAAAATTTCATTTTTCATTAAACTCAAAAATTAATATTTATAATTTTATAAGTTTGATTTTTTTATAAATTACTGCGATATTCGGGGTGAAAAAAATGTACGTTTATTAAGTATAAATAATATATTTCTTTTATAAGTGTATATTCATTCTGTAATAATTATAATTTTAAAAATGAAATTAATTTAAGGCTAAGCGGTTGCATTTTTGGTTTGCTGGCATTTCTCCCGCCAGCACCCCATTCGGTCGTCCTAGAGCATAAGACTGAATGTCTGTGCCACGAAGGGCTACTTGTGCCTCAAAACGTTTTAATGCGACCATTTATCTTAGCTCCTGGAGCTGA
>JAAAKQ030125840.1:7548-31868 GCA_010016005.3 Zanna intricata | reverse complement strand
ATTCAATAATATGAATATAGTGAATAAAACCAAAGCAAAAATTTTTAATTATTTACAGTTTTTAAAATCATAATTCATATCAATGAACAAGTTACAAATTGTATTAATTTTTCAAAATGTTAAGAACCCGGTAGTAAAAAGTCGGTTTAAACTGTAATTTAAAGAACAGATACCCAGACCGAGTAGTGTTATTTAACATTCATCTAACTCTTTTATTATTTTAAGTAAAAGAACTTTAAAATCTGCTAGAGACTTTCTTTTTTTCTGGGATTTGAAAAGAATCTCATGGTTACTCCACTTATTCTGGGAGAACATAAAATATCAGTTAAAAGTGTTACTTATTTCAGTAAATTTGAATATTCTGTGATATTTCATGATTTATTGCAGGTTCCAGGATACATACCTGATACAAAGTTTGAGTTACAGTGTCCCAGGAATTTCACATGCTATTTGTGAAAAATTTAATAAATTGACTTAAATTATGTGTTTTTTTAAAAGTATTTATATTAACATCAAAATTCTCTCTGAAAGTGAAAATAGGTTGAAGAAACAAAACAACTGCCTTGGTTTTGCTGACGACTTGCCACTGCTAGCAAATCATATTGATGAAGATAATCACAGATATTAGAACTTCAAAACTTTACAAATAAAATTGTCTCAAAATATTTGAAAAGACAGAGATTATGCCCCAAAAACTGTCACGGTTAAAAGAAGTAAACATAGACATTAATAAAATCAATATAAACCCAATATCAGAAACCAAATGTAAATAGCTTGAAGAAATAATAACAAACAACCTTAATGAAAAGAAGGTTCTCCATATAAAAAGAAATAAAGTAGCTAAAGCTAAAAAATTAAGGCTGATACAGTTACAATTCAAAAATGCCATCAATAAATGCAAAAAAAAGACACTACAACACAGTTTTAAAATCAGAAGCTACTTATGCAACAGAAACACTTTTTCATCTGAAGAAACAATTAAAGACAGACCAACTCCAGAAAATCAAAAGAAGAATTTGAAGAACCTACATCAATAAAAAGTACCAGAAAGAAATTAGATTGTGCCCAACAAAGTCATGTATAAAGAGTTAGAAGCCATCACTAATACCATGCATAAGGGGAGACTAAGATTCTTTGGACATATAATGAGAATGCAAGATTCAAGACTTCTGAAACAGCTATACAGTACAATCTCATTTTGATACAAAGACAAGACAAGATACAAATGGATCAGAGAAATAAGAGAGGATCTGAAAGAAGCCTAGCTTCTTTCACACCAGAAGCCTAGCCTTTTCACTAGAAGACACCACAAATAAGGTAAAATTAAACAAGAAAATCAAGAACAAAAACACTCGTTTCACAGTCACAAGAAAAAACTCACAACACAAACATTTTCAACATTAGAGAGGGCACAAATTTAGAAATGTATGAAAATGTACTATGAGGAATGGCAGGCCCAAACAGTCCCTTTAATTATGACTTGGACACACTTTGAAGTGACTTGGATTATGGACTGATTAAAGTAATCCTTAGCAGTTAATAAGGATAATAACATTAATATTAAATTTAATTAGAGATATACCTTACTTGTGAATTTCTCAAAAAAATTAAAGATTACTCATTTCTGAAATCAAATAAATACATCCTGTTTTATTATCATTAAATAAATAAATTTATAAAACTGTTTTACTCGTATGTAAATAATGGTTTTATAAATCACCAATCAGCTTTTCTGTGATTCAGGGATCCAGATACAAGTGTAAGTAAGGTGTTTGAAAGATGAATGTAAGTATTTCTCTACATTATTTTTTTAACATGTATAAATATCCTTTGGTATTATAATTTTTTCACTGTTATCTTAGATATCACTTCTGGGAAGGTTCAGCCAGTTCCTGGGTGCATTCTCCCCACGACTAGTGTTTTTGATTTGTAATAGTTTTTAATGTATTAGTCAGTCACGGGGTTATGATCAAATTAAATGGATGTGTTCAAAATATTAAGCCGAGTCTACTCACATGAGTGTATATCATACTATAATTTAATTATTATGATTGTTTTCTATATTTTATTATTATGGCTAAATATGTTATCTTAAATAAATTAGTGCGTATCATTCTTACTCATTGTTTTATTTGTGTCATAATACCACTTTTGTTTCTGTTTAGCCTCCAGAACTACTGTAAGGTATTACTTCAGAGGATAATATGTTTGAATATGAATGAAGTGTAGTCTTATACAATCTCCACTACTGAGAAGTTTGGCTAATTGAATTGTGTGATAATACCGGCCCAAGGATTGAACTCAGCCAGCCTCCATGGCATGAGTGGTAGGATCTCGGCCTTCATCCAGCTTCACATGCTACAAATCATTCATCTCACTCTCTGATGAAATACCTATGGTGGTTCCAGAAATTAAAAACAGGATTGAACCTAGCACCTTTTTTTTTATTTTTAACCTCTGGGACCACCATTAGGTATTGCCTCAGAGGATGAGATGAATGATTTGTAGAATGTGAAAATGCCATGCCTGACTGAAATTCGAACTCAGGACCTTCGGATGAAAGGCCAAGACGCTATCATTCATGTCATGGATGCCGGCATACCTTGTACCTGTTTTATTTTATCCGTGCAGTCCACAAATTACTAACGTTTGTTTTACGCATTAAACAGTATGGATAAAATAATTTATTATCTATTTTGCAGTGAATAAAAAAAATTTTTTCTTGTGTAAACTATTAATAAATGCAAATAGTTTTTAAAATTTTATTTTGTTTCCAGGTAGTTATTAATCCTGTTTATCAGTTACAAGAACTTGAATACTGCATTAAAAAGACAAAAGTAAAAGCATTAGCAATAGATTTAAGTTTTAAATCGCAAAAGTATTATGACATAATCACAACCCTTGTTCCAGAAATTTCAAAGACAAAACCAAGAAATTCATTTCATAGCAGTGAATATGATAATTTCACTCATCTAATAGTTTTCTCAAATGATGAGATAATGTGAGTGTTAATTAATAAAAATTATATTTGATAGTATTCTTAAATTAGAGCAAAAAGTAATTTTTAATAAAAGCAAAATTTACAGCAATATTTGAATAGTTTTATTGAAAAATTAAAAATTTTTGGAAAAAATTTTTGCAGAAACAAAGAAAAAGCATGCTAATTTTTAGTACCATTCTCTAGTGACTTTTTCAAATAAAGTGTGTATAAAAGTTGATCATAATCCAAACCTAGACCTAAACTTACAACTATTTTTTGTATTAATCTTGTTTCTTGGTTAAATTTACTTATTATTGTGAAGAAAATCAAATTCATTGGGGAGAAAATATTTTTCAATTAAAAATTGCTTTAGTCTTTTTATTAGTTTCCTGTTATCACAGGCACTAATTTCATAAAATGATTTCTTCATAGCCATTGACCTACATTCAAATAATATTGCCAGATATACTAAATTTTAGTAAGTTTATTATCTAATTTTACTAACTAATATTAAAAACATTTACTAAATATTTAATGATTTAAGTACAGATTTAAGTTAGTTTTTTAAATATTTAGATAGTGATTTCAAAAATATTAATTGTATTATAAGAGATTATTAGTCCACAATAAACTGTGTTCATAAATGTTTCATCACAAAGTCTAGATATCTTAGAGCAAAAATATTTAAGTTTTCTTTTTTAAACAATTTTTATAAGGTCATTTCAAGGGAAGTTGTGACAATCATTGAGGATAAGAACTTTATTAGTGGTGACTATTTTGTTTTACTATTACATACCATGGTATTACATTTTTTTTCTGCACCTAATGTTGAGTTCATGCTTTGTTTTATTTATTGAATTAAATGCATATAAATAGATGATTTAATAACTAAATCACTACTATTGGTAATAATGTTATTACCAATTACTAAAATTATTTATTTGTGAATTTTGTTTAATTCTTGCATATATATTTATTTTATTTCAATTATACATATTAAATAAATAAATACATAACATTAAATTCATTTACTTAATGAAAATTGCATTGTAGAGTTATCTTTTAAAATACATTTATTGAATCTATTATCTTCAAATACATATATTTTGATAAAATGTTACACATCTTTAGCATTAATTACTTTTGGACCATTTTATTAAATATTTTTGTTTTATTCCAGCTGTGGTAAACTTTGAATAGTATATATGAGTGAAGATTACAAGTAATCTTTGGAATAATTAATTACAAATAAAAATAAAATGTTACTCCTTTCCCTTACTTTGGCATACTGTTAATGGAATTCTTGGAATTTTTAAACAGCTTTAATGTGAAAATTTAAAAAAAATGTTTGTCTTAATATTTTACCATCTTTTGGTAAAAAAATTTTACCATTTTTATTAGTTGGCCATTTTTTACACCTTACTGTATTAGTAATGTAGTATTTATTTGTAGTGCACCTACTTCTTAAAATCTTAGAACATTAAGAATAGGATTAGCAAAAAATCCAAACATTATTTGATGTTATCTTGTTGTTAATCATACATATAAATAAATAAATTTTGTCATGAAAGAAGAAGAAGGAAACTGAATGATTTGTGGTAGAAGATTCTCTAGCCCAGACATCTATTTTAGAATGATAGTAAAATACAGTTTTAAGGTATTAAATTTTTCTTATTATTTTTAGACATTTATCCAATATTATTCATAAGCATATAAATGTGAGCTTATTCATGGACATTTAAAGTAGTTTTTGTTTGAAAGCTATACTAATTAATGTTTAATTTATTAAATTTATTTACAACAGAATCTCCTAATTTTTCACCTTTAGGTGTTGCTATGTAACAATTTTTCTACTAATGAAAACATTAGTATTAAATGACTACTTTTTAAAGTAAAGAATACTGAATACTAACATTTAATACAGTGTTCAAAAAGTGATGCAACCTTATGGGAAAATTAATAAGTAACAATAGTTGTTGAAAGTGGCCTCCATTGTGCAATTCACATGATTGAATATGACATTGCATGCTCTTAAACACATGTTGTAATGAATACAATGTTGCATTCTCTTAAACACATGTTGTAATGTTTGTTGAAGAATTGTAGTGACACATCATTCAATTTTGCTTTGCAATTCAAGAATGGTGTGAGGATGAGTTATGTAAGCAGGGTCCTTAAGATATCCTCACAAGAAAACGTGAACCTCGCCAAAAATCAGGAGATCGAGACCCCCTTTGAAATCACTTATCTTTGAAAACACTGATTCTAGAAAGTCATGGTGTTGGCTGTATGAGCTGTAACATTGTCTACTGAAACCATGTGAACTCTAGCTGGTCTTCAGGTAAAGTGTTTACAAACTGTTGCACCATTTGTATGTAGCACTCAACTGTTCACTGTGTCATGAAAGAATGTCATGAAGATTTGCCTACATGAGATTGTACTTGCACCACACATTGCACCAAACATCAGTGTCCATGCAGCAGAGAGTTGTGCAGCTGATGTAGATTTTCCATATATGAAATGTGTGAACACTGTGCATTCACATATTCATCAAGATGGAACCATGCCTTATTAGACCAAAACCAATCATTAAGTTCTTCCCTGGTACAAATGACATGAATCACTGACAGAAAGCTAAATGTTTTCCAATGTTTGCAGGTAACAACTTGTGAACAACATAAATTTTGTACAGAAGCAACTTTAAACTCTTGTGCAATTCCGTTTGGGCACTATCAACAGAGAGACTGGATTGGTTATATAAATATTGCACAGACTTCTTTGGACGAACAGAATATGCTGCTTGCATGTCGATCAACTTTTCTGGTGTTAGCACTTTTGGTCGACCACTTTTGATTGCATCTGCCACCTTTCCTGTAGTTTGGAATTAGTTGTATAGCTATATGGATGGAGGACTTGTTTGGTGTAAACACCATATTTTTTTATGAATGTATTCTGGGTCAGGGCATAAGTGGCACTTATGCCACTTTTGCACTATATAAATATTGGAAAGATATTAGAAACATGAATTTACACTTTGAAAACAGAAAAAACCTGTTTACAAATTCAACAATATTTGATTAATTTATAAGATTTTTTGGTTTTAAAAAGTATTATTTTACAAATCATGAAACAGTTAATTTGCTTTTCTATTCCAAGCTGCTAGATTTATTTAGGAGTATGGTGTTATTGAAACTTCAGTTTAGGTTGTTTACATTTTTCTTTATCTAGATTTTAAGTTACATTACTGGAATACTAATTCAAGTTTTAATTTAATTTTCTGCAGGTTTGGCAATAATATTCTTATAACATTTCAAGAATCTGCTGATTTAGTAAATAAAACTATATATTTTTATTAATAAAGAAATTATTTATTTTACCCAATTTTGGGTACTTATCTGTTTCCACCTTATACATTACCTATGATTCGCTGATATATGTACAAAACTTATACTCAAGAAACTCTGAATATTGTTTAAACTACTCTATAAATATATAAAACTATTGTTACACCATGTAACATTTGAAACATTTTGTAGCTGGCCTTGTCTAAAAAAGTAGCTTTTGTCTACAGTTCTAATAAAAATGATGATTGTACTTTATTAATTATAGATATTGCTTATTATAGTAATTATATTTTGAATAAAATATGTTTCAGGGGTGCATACAACTTACCTGATTTATTTCATATGGGAAATGCTAATGAAGAAAAACGTAAAGCAATAGAAAAGAAACTTCAAGCTGAAAGTATTTGGAACATACAGTTTACATCGGTAATTAAACAGATCTTTTAATTATAAATTGAAAACTTTTTATTAGTATGGTAAAAAATAATATCTCTCTCTCTCTCTCTCTCTCCCCTCCCTCCCTCTCACTCTTGTCTCTTATTTGTTATCAGGTATTGGTGAACAATATAAGTTATTATATGACAATTATTATAGATCGTGGATAACAGTGTTCTTTGGGGGTTGGGTTTCAATTAATCACACATATCAGGAGTGGTTAACCTGAGACTGTGCAAAAATACACTTTATTTATATTCATATATATAATCCTCATTCATCCTCTGAACTACTACCTTATAGTGGTTCTGAGACTATGCGAGAAAGCTCAAAATAGTTCTAGTTTTAGAATAATTATACCATTTCCTCAGACATTTCATTTGGCAGATTCTATGACTTCAAAATTCATGATTACTAGTAACTTTCTTTGTAAGTGTTGACTGAAAAAGTCCAAACCTCATAAGATTCACATTGTATATCTTGGATATTCAGTTTTCATTATGCTAAGTCTTTTTATATTCTTATCTTTTGTTTTTCTCTGTAACACTTCATCATTTGTTAGATGGCAAGTCCAGAAAATCCTCGACATACATCTTTCTACTTTCTGTTTTGGATATAATTTCAGTCAATGTCCATGCTTGCTTACACATCATATAGCAAAACAGTAAAGATATAAGCAAACAAATATTCTTCATATTCAGATGATGAGTTTTTAATAGAGGACTATTTTTGACAGAAAAAATTGTCCTCTTATAAGCAACATTTAATTTTGATTGAGTGATCTCAGTGCCAGTTAACAGTTAACTGATCTCTCCAGATCTGAATTTGCATACTCTCAATTAACTTCAACAGGTTACTCTTAAGACTTTGAAGTTGACGTCCCCACAGACCTAGCTTCTGCAGCTTTTCTTTCCGTAACACGAAGAACTGCAGAGCACTTTACACTATACACGTAAACTATACCTTTACACAGTTACAAAACAACATTATATACTATTTCTTCTTGCACTTACACCCTAAGGTGTTGTGACACCTTACAAAACGCAACTGTAACCCAAGGTGGAAACTACCATGCTAATGGGTGGGTGGTTCTATGTAGTGAGTCTCAAACAAATGTCCTATGGGCAACTGTGCAAAACCAGTTGTATTTAGCTCTAGTTCCTATGCTTGTGCTCTGCTGGAGTGGCCTGTTATATCGCTGATACTCATGGAAATATATGTTTTTTTAAATACTTCTTTGGTGGTGAAAAAACTACTTGAGAAACTAACAAACCCAGGAGCTTTAAAAGACTTTGACTGACGTTGTTAGCCAAAAATTTGTCTGAAGATGAAACAAGAGATAAAACAAAAAATGCAAGAATATAAGTAATACAATTTTTTATAATACTGTGGTTTTTATTGTAGTCAAATACAAGGTAAAATCAATTTCACCTTTAAAGGTAAATCATTTGACTTTTCTTAATTAAAAAGTGCTTTGTTGCAGCATGTGGCTCTCCAAAATCAATTAAAAGACTTAGGAGTGGTACCCTGTTGATTGAGGTTACTGATGAACAGAATTGGAAGCTACTGGCTCTTAGATTCATAGAAGAACAAGATGGTGGTGGAACCACATAATACCTTAAATTCCAACTAGGGGGTTTCTTCTGTTGTGGTTTATTTGGTATTGAACCATCAGAGATATCAGAAGAACTGTCTCTGCAGTCAGTTACTTCCATTCATAGGATATTGAGAAAGGAGAATGTGTTAATGTTGTAACCTTTTCTACTCTGACGATCCTTGAAAGAATAAAAATATGCTACCTGTCTGTCCATGTGTGAACATACATCCCAAACCCCAGATGCTACTTCCAGTGTCAGGGTTATGACCACACCAAAATTCGTTGTATTATTAGAATCAAGTCTACCGCATTGCAGCTGTATGGGACATGATGACAGCGCGTCAAAAGTCTGTGAATTTTAAGGGTTCACATTCGGTAAGGTCTTGTGAATGTCCCATTTATAAGGAAAGACAGGCAATAATTTCAATTACAAAAGAGAAAATGTCATTTTCTGTGGCTTACAGGGAATACAGAAAATCTCAACATGGAGAATCCTGTACAGCTTCCTGTTAGTTTTTCCAGGCCTTTTCCTACAATGTACCCAAGAACAATGAATCCACATCATGTAAAGAATTGGTCAAGTTGGTCCAAGCTTTGTCAGAATAACTAAAGTCCCGCACAGCTGCAATTTCAGCACTGAGCTCTGGCAAGAAGGTAACCTCTTCCAAAAAACTGATGATGGGCCATTTAAATTTAACCAGTTGTTATACCAACAGATGAAGTTCTTGCTTCATCAACAACACAGCAAACAACCAATATCTCTGTGAAGGAATCTAGTAAAACATCGCCTGGAACAGAGCTTCTCCATCCTCCCACGCTTCTGAGTTTTCTCCACTATCTCAAAATTTCTACAAGAGTATGATGGTGGAGTGAAGTTTTTCCTATGGCTACAAGTATTATTCAGTGGAATGTTTGTGGTCCACATTCTGCCTGTGAGGATATTGAAATCCTTTTAAAGGAAGAAAATCCTTTAATACTATCTCTGCAGGAGACTCACCTCCTTCATCAGGATGATGTGTCCTTTTGCAAAAATGTATCTATCAAACTGAGAGCAGAGGACTAAAAGGTGTGGCTGTTTTCCTGAAGAAAACATATTAGCCAGTGACAAACATCCTTGCAGTTTCAATGAAGATACTGGTGTAATTCAAAATGAATATCTGCAATTTATACCTTCCTCCAAATTCCAACATCAGTGAGGATGATCTGTCCAATCTGTTTTTCCAAATTTCAATACCCTGCCTAATAATGGCAGAGTTCACTATTCTTGGGGCTCTTCATCATTTTCTTCCTGATGAAGTAGTTGATTGACTGAGATAGGACTTAGATCTCTGCTTCTTGAATGCTGGATCATTTATACCATCTTCATCAGGTACATCTTCGTACATCTATCTGTTGTGTTCAGTATCTCTACTTTCACATCTTACTGGTGCATATCCAAAAACATTTTTGGAAGCAATCACAGATCAGTTGTTATCTCGAGTGATTTGCCTCAGTCAGCTACTTAGATTCATGTTTGGGAAAGCAGACTGTATCGGGTACAAAGATACATTTTGTCAGTATGATGAAAGTGATGATGCAATCTACCAACCAGGTTTGCACACCTGATTCTCAGTTATGCAAGTGAATATATTCCCCTAACACCTGGAAAACCAAGAGGCCTGCTGCTCCTTGGGAATGAAGAATGCAGAAGGGCATTAATCATTGCAGGATCATTGCAGGGCTTTGAATAATTTCATTCGTAGGCCTATGACAGAAATTATTTGCGTTTATTGCATTACAAGGGCTGTATGCCAACCAGTTTTTCAGTGTGTAATGCGGATATCAAAACTAAATTATTATATTATGATATCGAAAATTATTTTCATACCATTACTCAGACAACTCTATCATTTGCTGCTGTGTGGAAAAAGGTACAGGCCATGTGTGGATTAGGACAATCACCACTACCGATTGGAATGGAAAGCAACGGCTACTACGCCAATTGATATAGCGAACACATTTGGCTACTCTTTTTGGTCAGTTTCACAATCATCCTTCTGCCTGAGTTTATGAGCTATAAGTTACTGGTAGAAAGTGAACCTTTTATCGTTGGAAATTCAAAAAATGAATTAAACATTTTATTTTCTTTTGATAAACTAAGGTGTGCCTTGAAAAATTTCTGTGAACTTACTCTGGAAATGATGTCAGGTTTAGTATGTTATCACACATCCCGAATAGAACATTACGACATCCTTTGCCTATTTACAATAGAGTATTCTTTGATTAGGTGTCACCAGCTTCATGGTCAGAGGCCCTGATCCCCATACTGAAACCAGGTAAAGATAAATCACTCCCCATAAGTTATCGTCCTGTCTCCTTGGTCAGTATCCTGTGCAAGATGATGGACTGAAAGGTAAACCATTGTCAAGCATAGTGCCTTGAGAGAAATGCTCTAATTGTCCGGGAACAATGCGGTTTCCGCCAAGGTAAGATCGTCTATCGATCATGTAGCTGCTCTTTAATCTGTCATTGAAAACGCCTTCCTACTTCGCAAATGCCCCATTGCTGTATTTTACGATTTGCAAAAGGTATGCGACATGGCATGGAGGAGAGGAATCCTAAATACTCTTCATGAATGGGGTATGCAAGGTACTCTCCTTGCATTTATCAGGGGGTTTCTACAGTAGTTGGTCCTTCCGAGTTCAAGTTGGAACGATGGTATCTGAAAGTTTTACGCTAAAAAGCAGAGCACCTCATGTAAGTATGGTAACTGTTACTTTGTTTATCATAGCCTAAATAGTGTAACAAACTACGTGGGAAAACCTGTTGTGTTCTTTATTTGTAGATGATTTTTCTGTTTATATAGCATGTACAACATTAGCTATTGGTGAGAGGCTGCTTCAAAACATTATAACCCACTTAGAATCATGATGTAAATCTACTGGTCAATCTACTTCCCAGGAAAAATGAAGTGCATCTGATTTTAGCGGTTGAGGGAACATGTCGACCCTCAACCGTATTTACATGATGAACCAGTTGAACCATAAAGGCTGGTTAGATTACTAGGAATATGGTTTGCCCAACAACTAACTTGGGTAATATATTAACTGAAGGTAAAATGTTAGTAATGCTGAGAGTTTTATACCCGTTGGATGGAACCGGTCATATATGTATATTGAGATTCCACCGAGCTCTAGTCTATTCCCGCTTAGAAATGGCTGCGTAGCTTATTTGTATGCACTAGCCACTGCTCTAAAGAGTACGATGCAATCCAGTCCACACTCATCCGTCTTGCTGCGGGTATGTTTTGGTCAAGCCCCTTGGTAGGTTTGCTGCTGGACAGTGCTGAGCCATCTCTTTGTAATAGATGGAAGCAAATGATATGCTTCTATATACCTCAAATTAAAGCATTACCAAATTATCCAACTTTTGAATCGGTATTCTCCAAACATCATGTTAACCCATACCAGGAACAGCCGAGATCTACTGCTCTACAGCACCTTTCTCGGTTCTAAATATATAATTACCGCCAGTTTCTACTATTGTTTCATGTTATTACCCCTCTTGGCTACCTTTTGTCATTAATTGCTACTTTGGCTCTATCAATATCACAAAAACTTATCGTATGAAACAAATTTTATTATGAATCCTGATGCTATAGTTTATACGAACGGTTTTAGAAAGATTAGTTCTGTTGGTTGTGCCTTTGTGGTTGGCAACAGAATATATATGTTTAACCTTCCCAGCAATGCCAATATTTTCGTTGCGTAGCGCTACGCTATTACTACTTTTTTTGTCTTCAGTCATTTGACTGGTTTGATGCAGCTCTCCAAGATTTCCTCTCTAGTGATAGACATTTCATTTCAGAATACCCCTTAATCTTACATCCCTAACAATCTGTTCTGTTTTACATATTACAAACATTGCTTTCCTGCACAATTTTTCCCATCTACCTATCCAAACAATATCGAAGCAATTATTCCAAAATGGATTGTGGCCTATATAAGTCTGTCTCTTCTTTTAGCTATAGTTTTCCAATTGCTTCTTTCTTCATCAATTTGCTGCTGCACCTCTTCATTTGTCACTTAATCCATCCATCTGATTTTTAACATTTTCCTATAGCACCACTTTTCAAAAGCTTCTAATCTCATCCAGTTTCATTTCAATATAAATCTACACTCCAAACATATATTTAAAAAAATGTTTTACTGACTTTTAAATTAATTTTTGATGTTAACAAATTATATTTCTGACTGAAAGCTCGTTCATCACATTTTGTTTTGGAAACTGCTTTATCAATCTGTAGTAATTCTACTTGCCAAATAAAAAAATTCTTTTACCTCAGTAATCTTTTCTCTTCCAATTTTTATATTCAGTGATCTATCTACTTTATTTCTACATTTCATTACTTTTGTTTTTTTCTTGTTTATTTTCATGCAGTAGTTCTTGCGTAAGACTACATCCATGCCATTCATTTTTCTTCTAAATCTTTTTTACTTTCTGCTAGAATTACTATATCATCAGTAAATCATAGCATATTTATCGTTTCACCTTGTACTATTATTGCAGATCTAAATTGTTCTTTAACATCATTAAATGCTAGTTCTATGTAAAGATTAAAAAGTAACGAGGATAGGGAACATCCTTGTCTGACTTCTGTTTTATTATTCTTATCTTGGATTCTTTTTTATGTTCTTTGATTATTACTGTTGCAGTTTGGTTCCTGTAGATGTTAGCAATTGTTCTTCTATCTCTGTACTTTAACCCTAAATTTTTTTAGGGATTTTATTTCAGTCTACGCTGTCAAATGTCTTTTCTAAGTCTATAAATGCCATGTAAGTTGGTTTGTTTTCATTTAATATTCCTTCTACTATTAATCTGACCTCTAAAATTGCTTCCCTTGTCCCTATAATTATCCTGAAACCAAATTGATCTTCTCCTAACACTTTTTCCACTCTCCTTCTGTACAGAATTCTCATTAAGATTTTTGAAGCACGAATAGTTGAGCAATTATTCTTCATTCTTCACTTTTATCTGCTCCTGCTTTCTTTGGTATCATAACAATAACACTCTTTTTGAAGTCTGATGGAACTTCCCCTTTTTCGTAAATATTACACACCATTTATATAATCTATCTATCGTTCCTCACTTGCATTACGCAGTAAGCCTGCAGGTATCCTGTCCATCCCAGAAGCCTTTCTGCCATTCAAATTTTTTAATGCTCTATTAAATTCAGATCCAGTATTGTATCTCCCTTTTCATTCTCTTCAACTTCTTCTTGTTCCTCTATAACACTACTTGTAATTCATTTCCTCCATATATAACTTCAATGTATTCCACCCACCTACTGACCTTTTCTTTCGTATTATAAATTGGTGCACCATCTTTGTTTAACTCATTATTAGATTTTAATTTATGTACCACAAAATTCTCCTTAACTTTCCTGCAAGCTCTCTCTATTTTATCAATGATAATTCACATTTCTATTGCTAATTTGCATTTCCTGTTTATAGTATTTCTTAATTTTTGATAGTTCTCTTTACCTTCTTCATTATTAACATTCTTATACTTTCTACATTCATTCATCAGCTGTAAAATATTCTGTGATGTTCAAGATCTTCTACCAGTTCTCTTTGTTCTGCATAGTTTGTTTCTGTTGATTTAAGAATTTCCTTTTTAACATTCTCCCATTCTTCTTCTATATTTTCTGCCTTCTTTTTTTTACTCAGACCTCTTGTGATATCCTCATCAATAATCTTCTTTACCTCCTCTTCCTTAAGCTTCTCTAAATTCCACTGATTCATCTGACACCTTTTCTTGAAGTTTTTAAACTCCAATCTACATTTCATTATCACTAAATTATGGTCACTATCAATGTCTAGTTTGGATGTGCTTTGTAGTCGATGAGTTGATTTATAAATCTTTGCTTAACCATGATATAATCTATCTGATACCTGGCTGTATCACTTGGCCTCTTCCATATGTACATTCTACTACTATGATTTTTAAACTGGGTTTTGGAAATTACTAAATTTTACTTTGTGAAAAACTCAATGTCCTTCATTCATTCTATGATATTAATAAGGCCTTAAATAAAATTAACCCAACATTTTGATATGTACTTGTATGCACTGATTCTATGAATGCCCTTACAGGTGATTAGTGATGTGTACTCCAGACAATCCTATTGTCTTTGAGATTCAGTGTGTTATTTCATAAATGAATCACTGCAATACAACTTCGAGCTTCTGCAGGATTTCTAGCCGAAATGGGTAAACTGATGGTGTGGCAAAGGAGTCTTGTTTCTAGCCTCCTTTCACCAATCACATTAGTTTAAACAGTTATTTCTTGATGGGGATGATTCTGATGAATGGTAAAGTGAATGGAATACTACCATCAACAATGATGGTATTATATTTCAGTCAACGTTGTCAAATGTCTTTTCTAAGTCTAAAATGCCATGTAAGTTGGTTTGTTTTCATTTAATATTCCTGCTACTATTAATCTGAGCTCTAAAATTGCTTCCCTTGTCCCTATAATTTTCCTGAAACCAGATTGATCTTCTCCTAACACTACTTCCACTCTCCGTTCAATTTTCTGTACAGAAAGAAAAGAAAAAAAAAATCACTCAATGAGGGTAATATTTATAAGTATCTTAAAATAATTATATAAACCAAAGTTAAATAATGAAAAGATTCAGTAGTAGAAAATTGGGCAATGTAACCCATTATCTTTTCAATGTATAGCATTGTTATTGTTAATCTGTTATGTCTTTGCCCAGTTAAGAACACTGTGTCACCGTGAAGCTTTTCATGCAGAAATAACTGTTGAGAGTTGGTTATTATTTGCTGTTTGTAAATAGGGCACACTAGGCTCACTCATGGATATCTGATGATGCAAACAGTTGCACCTGTTTGTGCATGGTATGACTGTCAACTAACAGTGCACCATATCCTTGTTGGATTGTATCTGTTATGTGGCTTTGTGTTGCAAGTTTAAACTTGTGGTTAATATGCAAACTACTCTAGGGGATAATGAAATGTTGCTATCTTATTTCTGATGATTTCTTAAAGCTTCCGTTTATATTTAAATATTTCAATTACTGTAGAGTGTTTCAGCTAGTTATGCCATTTGCCTTAAAGCAGATAGTAATTCTGTTATTTTAATTGTGATATAAGGTTTTTCCTTTCATGATGTATTTTTATGTTGCTGGGTTTAATTAATTTTTAATTGCCAATTTTTTAATTTATTTAATTACAACCGATATTTAGTATCCAGGCAATGATAACATTAAAGCATTTTCACCCCCCAAAAAAAAACCAAATAAAAAATCACTCAATGAGGGTAATATTTATAATAAGTACCTTAAAATAATTATATAAACCAAAGTTAAATAATGAAAAGATTCAGTGATAGAAAATTGGGCAATGTAACCCATTTTCTTTTGAATGTATAGCATTATTATTTTAAACTATTATTTCGAGTCCTATGTGACATAGAAGGATTCTTGTACTGATGACTTCAGGAAGTTTATAGATTACTTATATTTTCAGAATTAATGCTAAATTACTACAACCATGAAAAGTTTTAAAAACCGCAATTATAATTTTATCCCTGTTTTTCATTGGTTTTTGCTGGTTTAGTATAATAAATTAATAAAATTGAAATTAATTACATTATTATTAAATTATTTCAATCACAAAGAATAGTTATTTTTGATAATTACAAATAAAACAACATACTGCTTTAACAGCTAAAGTTTTATACACAAGTAATATAATTAAATTAATATAAGTATAAACCTTTCTTATGCAGGTATAATTTACCTCTAAAAAAGGAATACAAAAATTATATTAATTTATTAGTATGTAATTAATTGCATATACACTATATACAATTATTTTAAATTTTAATTAAAAACTACATGGGAACCTAAAATACTTTTGAAGTTAATTATACACTGTTTCAGCTTTAGCATTTATTAATGGCTGCTGTTAACTGTGCTCATCTTAAAAAGATCGGAAAACCCTTTTAATAGTTAAATAATGTATTCAATCTATGTTATTTGTTATATTTAAAACAGTAAACTTCATCTCAGCCCCAGCCAATAGCTGTGTTCCTCTTTGTGCTGAATATATCCTTCTTCTTCCAATCTCTTTATTTATCATTGATTCTTTCTTCTTTGGGAAAATGTATGGAAATTTGGTTATCAGCTCTGATTCCATCTCTGGTGCTATGCAAACACTTTCTGACAGCCATTCGAAAAGCATTAGCATTATGTAATTCTTTAGATGTATGATTATTTCCCCTTCTTTAATAAGTTTTTATGAGACATATGTATAAGTCTGGCAGGATAATCATTAACTAGTTCTGGATTTATTGTATTAAGATTATTCTGAAGTTCTTCTCAGTACAATAAATCCAGTACTAGTTAATGAATATCCTCTCTCAAAAACGAGTTTAAAATGAGATGAGATGAGAAATGCTAGACACTTATTATATTGAGAATTGAGCTCAATAGCATTGAGCTCAATATAGAAGTCAGCATGCTAAATGTTTGATAATTAAATGAGTTCTATTGACTAAAAGTATATCTTATGTCCAGGAATAAATTATGTAACAGTATATTTTGCTTTTATTTTAGCTGATGTCAGAACTATAAGCTTTCCTTCAAATAGGATTTATTTAGTTTTTAAATATTCTACTTCTACACAGTTATGTTAAATATTCTACCTCTAAACATCAGTAAAATATTCAATAAAAATATTTTATCTTAAATTTATATTTTGATATATTGCAGGGAACAACTGGAAATCCAAAAGGAGCAGCTTTAACTCATTTTTCAAATATTAATAATGCGTATTTTTTGGGAAAACGTTTAGGATATAACACTAAGGTTTGTAATTTTCTCATAAAGATATTTTAATTCCTTTCAGCTACAAAATTATTTAATTGATTTATGTTTATTAGAAGTGTTAGAAATTTAATTTAAAATGTTGGGATAGCTTACACTTATACGTACTGAAATAATTCTTCAGTAATGATTTTACCAATGGTTTTTAAATTGGTTAATTGCTACTAAAGTATTACAACTGACTATAAGGGTACATGATTTCTGTTTATATTATCCATCAAAGTATATTTCTTATTAGATATATGTGAAATGCCTGAGATGGAATTGGTATCAGCTGGAATTCCTTTTACTGAAAGAGAAACTTGAACTTACTATGATCGCTTTCCCTGGTAACAACATTATATTATAGCAACAACTGTCACAATATAACACCACATAGAATCATGTGTATGCTCTTTTAATATTTTTATAATTGCTCATTAAAAATAACATTTTACAATTGTTCCAATGGTAAATAAAGTGATAATGTCATTTTGGTGTATAATATTAAATGTACTACAGTGAGATTCCCATGCCAATGTGCAACACTATATTTAATTTAGCAAATAAGATAATGGAAAACACAATTTTTTATTTCCCTAATGCATATGATTTGAATGCTTATTCTTAAGAATGGGTAGGTTGTTTTTATGAGTAACTTAATACAAGTGTAAGTCACCTAAAATCATTGTAGTTGTAGTACCTGCAGAAAAAATATATTATGTAAGTTTTTATTTTTAATTTTATCAATAATTTAAATTTTCAGCATATACAACCAATTTTGATTTTTTAATAGATAAGTAAATACATTAATGTTGTAATCAAATTGTTATAATGTACCAGCAGCAGGTAGATATAACACTCCATGAATATTAAAAGAAATTGCTCCAGCATTAGCCTGAACAGAATAAGCAAAATGTGGTAAAACCTTAATCAGAAACAGTGTCATAAAATACACAATTAAGTTTGTTCATAGTGGTAATAAATAATAAATATTTACAGTTTTATTATGATACTTCAAAACAAAGTAGTATCTGTTTTTGTTACAGACAAAGAATCTTTAATTAAATTCTTATCTAAAATATTTGTTAACAACTAATTTTTAGAAACTTTTAAAACATTATAGTTGAATTTCATTTTTAACTACTTAGTGTTCATTTGTTTTGATGTTATTTGTCACCCAATCAGAACTCTGATAAAATTAAAAAATTTTTGTATAAAATGTTTTTGCAACTTTAACTGGTTAAATGAAATTAAAATATCACAAACGATCATCTCTAGTAGATGGTAAACTATTTCCTGTTTGAGATTTCAAAATATAAGTTGGTTTGCTTTCATTTTCATCAATTAAATTTTTAGTAAAAATGTGTCATAAAGATGTAAATTAAAAATATCTATTTGGATTTTACCCAAATGGGGACAGATTTTATTTTCTTTAAATTTGCATCCTGAATAAACTAATACCAAAAATCTATTTCTCATCAAGAAGGAGGCCACTGTCAGATATTTAAATGAAGAAATAACAGCTAAAGATTCAAAATAAATAATTTTGTCTGGTTAAAATAGATTTGTTGTGAAAGTTTGATTATAATTGGTTAAGTTGTTCATTTATTACCCTAAGTAAACAGAAAAAAGTTACTTCAGATAATGGGCACAAATTGAAATAAGCAAAATTAAGGACCTTGGTTCATAAAATTTATTAGTAGTCACCCATTCAGAGAGGTATTTATAGGAAGACTTTTGCAGGAATTTTTAGTTTTTTTGCATGACTAATGGCATTAAATCTAAACAAATAAGCAAAAAACATGCAGTAAAAAAACCTCATCAATTTTTGTCATTCACCTCTCAGTTCTGGAATTAGTCAGTAGTTATTTCAGAGTTAGTGAAGTACTATAAATTTATACATCTTTATTTTACTTTAACTTCTTTGACTGAGAATGCTTTCTTTGTAGATGCTACTTACATGCTTAAAATCAAGGTGTTCAGTTTAACTTCTACTAGTCTGATATACAAGTATAACTAATCAAATTGAAACTTAGCTTAACTTTGAGAAACAAATGACATGTTTTTATGCAAGTGGATTTTTAATGATTAAATAAAGTATATCATTAGAAAAGTATGGAATTATACAAAAAAAAAAAACTTATCACTGTTTTCAGTTATATTGTTAAAAACAATCTGTCTATTATTTTAAAATGTTATCAGAAACTTAACATAAGATTTAAAAAAAAAATCTGGGTTTGTAGGAAATGGGTAAAGAGATTTGAAAATTAGTTATCACAGTGAAAAACAAAATTTTCAGATAGCATTTCCATGCTAACAGATTATTGTAACGAGTTAACTATACAGCTCATTACGAAATGTATGTTTTTAGAATAGCATTTTTAATAATTTCATCTATTACTATGCCAACAATAGAAAGGAAAGTGTCAGAGTAAGTGATTCTAACACACAATTACTGCACTAGTATTTATCAAGTGAATGAAATTTTACTCAAATTGATATATAATAATATTCATATCTATCTACATGCATACCTTATTATTATTTATATCAATAGATCATATCAGAAGTGGGTACGTTCCTTCAAGGATGACAAAAGGAATTGTTCCATCTTCATCTGAAAATGAGAATGCAAATAATTGTGATTATAAATTAGCATTGTAAAAAAAATCACTGATAGTTTTTTTTTAAAAGCAAGTTATATAATTTAATTAAAAATAAATTGATTTATCTTGTACAAGGAAAGTATTAATAAATTCTGTAAACTTTTCAGAAACATTATATTTGTTGTCAAGTTCCTTTATTCCATGCTTTTGGAACTGTCATTGGTATAACATCAGCTTTAGTACATGGTGTTACTTTGGTACTTTCTGGTCCAAAGTACAATGTTCAGGACTCAATAAAAACCATTAAAGATTATCAGTAAGTATAAGAACAATAAAATTCTGATAAAACCTTTTTGTGGGAATAAATTAAAAAGGTATTGAAAAATGGTAAAATTTTATAAGAGTGGATTTAAAAAAGTAGATCTTTCTTGACTTATAACAGCAGAGTCTCATTTTACCATTTTTTCCCCCTTTTTAGATGATTGAATAAAAAAATAGAATGGTCTGAATCTTTTTTCTTGTTTATTTAAAGTTAATAAGCCAGTTAGGAATATTAGTTTCATTTAACCTACAAACTTATTTATGGTGTAGTAACTAGTATATATGATAACACTTTGTCATTTATAAGCAGCATTGTTTTAATTGGTAATATTAAGTGTAATGTTTCTTATTTATTGTATATATGTAATATAAATCCAGTACTGGAAAAAGAACATCTTTTTCATCTGACTATAAATTAGTTTTCTATAAAATTATTTCTATCAAAGAGTAAAGTTGGGTTATTTGATGTTACATGAGGTTAGGATTGTCCAGATGAATGGTGAATATCTCTCAAGATCTAAGTTGATGGATTCAGTTTTATTGATTCAATTTTGAGATCTCAAGGGGCAGTTGTGTTAACACATTAGATGCAATTTAATTTAATTTTATGCGCTAATATGTCGACATAAAATTTGGAACTGAAAAGGGCGTAGGTGTTCGTTCTATGCACTATTTTGTATGCTTAATCTGAATATATATCTGTCCATCACATACTATTGTTAAGTTACAACCCCTTAAATTTATTTGTTCCATCATTCATGAAACAAACAATACATCTGTATGTTTGCTTACTCACAACTGATTTATTTTGTGATGCATGCCTATATTTGATAAATAACATTTAAATGATGTCATTTCACGTCAAGCCTGACATGAGTAAATCAAGTTATAAGTAATTCAACGTGATGAAATTTTGTTCAGTATGAATTCAGCTCTTGGTATAAGTTTCTGTTTTCTTTAGTGTAGTGGTAGTGATTGCATCATACACATATTACAAAGATTGTTTCATAATTTATGCTGTAAATATAGTGAAAGATTTTTATGACAGAAAAACTTTTGGTGTTATTTTAGTGAACATGAAGATTTGTTAAGGTAGGTGTGTGCGTGTGTGTGTGTGTGTGTGTGTGTGTGTGTGTGTGTGTGTGTGTGTATGTTGCACTGTTTTATTGTACTCCATGATGAAACAATTTTATGAAGTATTTTTAGTAATTAAATATTTATAAATTAAAACTTAATAATTTTTATAATTATTTTTGTAATATTTCACTTCAGTTTCATTCATTAAAACATTCTGAATTTCCAATGAATAAAAATCAGCCTTGTAAAACTTCTCCAGATATTTTTTGTTAAGTTTGTGGAGAATTCACCACAAAAAGTCAACAAAAATTAATATCAAATATGCAGAAAACTGCTTACAAACATTATTTTGACTGTCCCTTGGGAGACCAGGGGATTCTGGGAGGGACCCTGGGATCCCTCAAGGAGTCCCTGGGAAAGACCCTTAGGATGCATGACATATAGCATGCATCAAGTGCTGCATTAAACTAACCCAGTGGTTAAAAGGCAAAAGAAAGCCTGCTAATCGTTATGATTACTTCTATTTTTGCTTAACAAATGTTACTGGTTTCAAATATTTATTCAGCTACGTGACCATTACTTCATGATGTTGATTTAGCAATATCGATTTCTCTAATTTCTGGGAAAGAAATTTCTGATTCCCCAGAAGACTCAGTCGATGAATCTTCAACTTCAATAGATATCAATTACATTCCACAAGACATCATCACCTCATCACACAAGCAGAACTGAGCAACCTAATTTGTGACTTGTATTTGTCTAAATAACATGCAGAACTCCTACGTTCACATCTTAAAAAATGGAATTTATTAAGCAAGGATACTAAAATTTCAATATTTTGAAGTCAAAATGAAAATTTATAGAAATACTTTAAAGAGATGGTTTAATTTGTTGCTGTTATGATGTTAACTGGACATTGAATATGTTTTTGATGATTGGGGTTTATTTATAGAATCATCAAAAAGAATCTTAAAGGCAGTGTTGTTGCATAACTTAATAAGTATATTTCTACACCAGCAGCACATGCTCTAGGAATGAAAGAACATATGAAAGTATGCCAAAAATTTTAAAAGCTGTTAGTATGATGAACACTCATGGCAAATCACTGCTGACTTGAAAGTGATAGGACTTCTTCTCAGTCTCCAGAAATATATGTGCTTTACAAAATATGTGTTTCTTGTGATTGTGGGATAGTCAAGCTGCAGATAAACACTATGTAATTAAAGACAGGCCAAAAAGAAATTATTTTACTCCATGAAAGAAAAATGTTGTCAATATTTCCCTTCTCGAAGCAGATCATATTATTTTACCACCTCTACACATAAAAATAGGCCTGATAAAGAATGTTGTAAAAGCATTACATAAAAGACTTAACTGAGGTTTTTTCACAAATTAAAAGATGGAATATTCACAGAGCCACAAATAATAAAATTAATTTGTGAAAATATATTTGAAGCAAACTGAATCCTCAAGAACTATTAGCATGGAAATCATTCAAAGATTTTGTTACTGGTTTTCTTGGAAACAAAAAACTGAAAACCATGATCAGCTTATAAATGAACTCTTAGTGAACTACGATTATTTAGGTTGCAGAATGTCATTGCAAATTCATTTTTTACATTCTCATTTGGACTTTTTCTCCAAGTTAACACCCAAGTTTAAAAACTTTGGTGTCATCAGCAATGAATAAGGAGAAAGGTTCCACCAAGCTATACTGCAGATGGAAAGTATTATCAAATCACATAGGATGAATCTATGATGAGTGACTACTATTGGATGATAAAAAGAGAATACTTTACTGAACACAAAAGGAAAATAAGGAAAAAGAAATTATGCTAAATGTAAATGTCTGGAAAATAAAGACAGAAATTTTAATATTATTATAATATATATATATATGTATATTAATATATATTATTATTATTAATTTTATTAATATTTTTGTATTCTATTATTTAAGAAGTTTCACAATATTTTAAAGGTTCATAACTAAAAACCTGAGGGTGTAAAGAAAAACTGATTCATTTTAAGATTCAGCATAGAAAATACATTCTAATTCATTTACTTTTATCTCAGTTACAAATTCTTACTATTATATATTTTTTTTTGTTAACCTGTTATTAAATTGTGAAAGAGTAAATGTTTTCCTTAATAATTCTTTACTTTATTTTCTCTATCATCTAAACAAAGAAATTGAAAGAAATCAATTACCATTGATTGCTGTAAACTAGTAGATTTTTTAAAACTATTTTATATACGATGATAACGTACTGTAATACCACTATTATTATTTTATTGGATCAAAATTAAATTTTATACAGACATTTTTAACAATATATAAAATATGGGATATAAAGACTCAAAGGTAAAAATAAATGAACACCATTTGATGATTTTTTCCCTGAAGATTTGCTTCACCTTGTTTTTATTGCTTTACTCCCGTTTACATTGCTTCTACCTTTAGATTTCTCCCATTGCCTTACTTTGAATAATTCAATTTTTTTAAAAAGTTTTTTATTTCTTTATATTTATTGAAATCTTTTATTGTTTTAGGTGTTCAGTTCTTTATGGAACACCAACAATGTATGTAGATCTATGTGCAGAAATTGAAAAAATTAGTAAAGAAGATCCGGAAGTAATGAAACATTTCAACTGTGTTGAAATTGCTGTGACTGCAGGTGCCCTATGTTCACCAGAACTCTTCACCAAATTGCAAAATGTATTTGGTTGTAAAGTTGCAGTAAGTTTTTAATAACAAAACATTTTACAAACCTATAATGTATAATCCATTTACATTTAGCAGAAATTGCTTGGTCACAAAAAGTGACATGTTACTTGTATAAATTTTGCTTATTCAGATATCAGAGGATGATACGTATGATTGTAAATGAAGTGTAGTCTCAGATCAACCATTCCTCAGATGTGTGGTTAATTGGAACCCAACCATCAAAGTTTTCTAAACTTTATTTTAAATAAAACTCATACCTGTACAATTTATGAATAGCTAGTTAATGTGTTCTTTATTCATAATCATTTCATCTATATGATTTGGCATCAATTATAACTATACATCAATTATATAATT
>JAAAKQ030125829.1:0-13654 GCA_010016005.3 Zanna intricata | reverse complement strand
GCTGATAAAAATAAAAGTTAAAACCTTATCACCTTCCTGTGTCCGCTATAGAGGAGTTTCCCACTATAGCAAGTAGCCTCTCTCTGGGTTGAGCAATACTTAATTGGAGGTCCGACCCAGAGAGAAGGAAAAAAAAAAAAAAGGTCGACCACTCCTGAGAAGTGTGGTTAATTGAAACCCAACCATCAATGAACACCGGTATCCATGATCTAAACATAAACCTACAATTCTGTTTCAGATGTCTGTTTAAAGACGAAATATAAGAAACAATTAATTAAGATCAGAACTGTTGTACAACAGTCCTACGTAAATTCATAAATTTAATAATTAAAATAGCTTAATTATATGACATATTTTTTAAATTATTTAAATATTAAAAAAGAAAGTTTTATTTTTACGACTATTATTTTCGCTAATATTATTATTATAATTTTGCAAGTAAATTTATTTTATTTTTATTATTAGTGAAATTAAATTTCTTTATCATTTAACAAGAAATTATATATATTGTAATCGTGTTCTGGAAGGAAAGATCAGAGTACCGGTTATTCTGATGTTAATAACAGTAATAATGTTTTAAGTGAAAAGTAATTTATTTGTCCCCGTCACAGAAACAGAAAATAACAAAGTAAAACAGATAATTCTCTTTTGTTGTATTAGATACTCCTTTATAATCATAAATAGTACACTATAATACTATTTTTAACCTAGTTACCATTTTTATTTTTACATTAATTTATACATATTATAATTATAAATTAGTTACATATGTAAAATTAGGTAGGAAAATAGAATATCTAGAACACTGTTCATAAAAATTTCATTAATACGTTTTTTCCTTCTTTATCGATATCTACAAATACTTTAGTCCAAGAGTTAGTTAGTATTGTAACTTAGGTATTTTTGTAGCATCTACTAAATATAAATTATTATACAGTTTGTATCACCAACCTACTTCCTAGGTTTTATATTAGAAATATACTAGATTTAAAATTTATATAAGGAGTTGTACGTAATGTAAACCAAGCCTATGATTAAATTTTATTTTTTTCAATTCGATGAGGATAATTGCATTTATAACTTAGTTTTATAACTTCAGAGATTTAACATGGAAAAAAAATTTGGCAAAGTATGAAATGAAAGAAATTAAAGTATTTGATAAAAGATAACCAAAATAATATTTAAGCATCAAAATTCTTTTAATGAAAATATTTTTGATTTTAGGGACTTACTTACTTCGTGTTAAAAATTTATATGAAAAAAATATATTTATAAAGAATTGATCCTTAACGATATAAATTAATTTAGAAAAGAATTGTTTAAAAATGATAAAAGAAAATTGATTTTAGGGAAAATGTAAAGTGATTCCTAAGGAAAATAAAAATTAACTTAGAAGAGTAATGATTAAAATTATTGAAAAAATAAAAAAAATATATAATTTTTATGAAAGTAATGAAACAATATTGTTTCTCACTTTGAATACGGAATATAATTCACCATGTATCTGTCAATGCTATTTTAATTTCAGTAACCCATAACACGTTATGGGTTACTGAAATTAATATAAGCATTGTCAAACTTCTTATAAGCATTGGCTAACTTCTTATATTGCGGGAACACTGATAATGTCGAACATACCTTTTATCATTGCGCTCGTTCGGTTGATGAAAGGGAGCTTTTGGGAGTGACGGAGACAACTCCGAAGGACGTCATGGCAACCATGTTACGCAATACAGATAGTTGGGAAAAGATAAGGCGATATGTAACCATGATGCTTTGGAGGAAAAGTAAGGACGAAGAAACATGGATGGCTGAAATGTAGGGGATATTCATATGGGGGGACAGCTCTCTGTGGAGATGCATCTTATTTCCTGCTTATGGAGATAGGATGTAGTGATGAAGCACGGGGCCTCCTTCCCTCTATGACGGGGATAGGAACTACAAACAATAACACGGAGGAGCCAGGGGGAGGTATAGCCTTCTACTGAGCCGTTGTGCGCCATTGCTGAGGGTGGGCAACAGTGATGACGTACGGGGACTCCTGATCCTGAGATGTGATCACTTACATAAGAGAACGTTTACACATCCATATCACACCAGTATGAATGTTTTTTGTGTGGATGATCTTGTATGAGTGATGAGTGGGGGGTGTCCTTTTTGTTTCTTTTTGCTGCAGATACAGTGAAAATGGAGAGTCGCAGGCAGTCTATTCCACGCATAGCGGAAGCAGTTTTTTTTCCGATAATGCCAGATTCATTCCCCCGAGACTGCGTTAATTGTGGGTCCGGTCTCGGGCGCGGAGAAGAGCGGTGAGGGTGGTTTAGTCGGTAGGGGGCAGGTCATATACGCCAACAACATCTTGGCGGAGCCTGTTAGGGCGGAAAGCGTTATGAGTCCGGGCCCGAAACACCCCGCGATGACCCAGTGGTGGCGTAGTACAAACGCCATTTATACTCATCGACAAAAAAAAAAAAAAAAAAAAAACCCATAACGTGATAAAGAAAAGTACAAAAACAAGAATTAGAGCCCCCCCAAAAAAACAAAAGAATATAAACCTTTTAAAAATGCGGAATAAATTTAGCTTAACAAATTTTTCTAATCCTATGTGAAGTAGCTCAATACGAAACGGAAATAACCAAAGGATAATTATATACATACAATTTTTTTTTTTTTAAATGAAAAGTGTTGAAAACCGAAATTTTTCGGGATTACAATACTTCCAAATATGGAAATAAAACAAAAACTAATAATCAAAAAATATTAATACTGAACGAATTTAAATAACGAATTGATAAGTAACACTAAGTTCCACCTCAAATCACGTAAAATCACCAAGGTCCAACAGAGTTGTTTTAGCTCTTTAACATCTTCACTATTGTCTAATGAAGATAACTAGAAGTTGATAACTAAATTAAATATACATGATTGTATAGTCGCAGTTTATACTTAGTAAGAAACAGTGAGATCCACGAATATCTTTGTTTACTGTATGTTCGTGAAGAAATATATTGATTCGATACTTTAATATCAAGGTATTATTTCTTTAACAAGGAGTTATCAAAAAAATTTATGCCAGATTTAAAAAATTTTAATTTTTCGGTTCTAATTTAGTTTAGTTCATTATGATAGTTTTCTGGAAAATTGTATGTAAAACTTTTTTAGAAATTTTCATTATGTAGAATACATAATAAAATTTTTTTTTCGTGAGATTTTATGTACGAAAATAATTCAAACTGAATCAGTAGAATATAAGAAAAATTTATATATTTATATTTTACAGATTGTAGTGTATCATTCTAATCTTTCATACAATGGTTAAAACTTGTTCTATCCTGCTAATGTTTGATATTGAGAAAATTTCTGCTATTCATTAAACGAGTAAAATATAAATAGATATTAATTCAATTTTTAGGGAAGGAAGTTGTTAAAAATATAAATTTCTTTATTGTAGCATTCTCTCATACAACAAATAATAATATCAAGTTTTATAATTTAGATAAATCATTTTCGAAATATAAAAATCCAACTCTAGCTAAACCTGCATATATATATAAACATACATAACTAATGGTTTTCGGATTTTCCAACTTAGGGAACCACCAAATGTAGGGAAAAACAAAGAAAAGTAAATAAAAAAATAACACTGGAAGAAATGTCTTAATAATGTGTACAGCAAATTAAAAAAAACTGGGAAAATATTATATGACTTTCTCTGCTATGCCGGTCACGTCATACAGTACCGTGAAACAAATCTTTTTGGGTTATATATTTAAGTATTGTAGATAACTGATTTGCTCTAACAAAATGGCTCATGAGGAAAATGCCTCAGAAGAAAATTGAAATTGATTTTTTCACTATATCCCATTTAACAAATTTGCCCTCTATATAAAAATATTTAAGTGAAATTTGAAGAAAATCGGTTTGTACAATCCTGAGATGTAAGGCCAAAAGAAGTACGACACACATACATATGCACATGTTTTTTTTCCTGGATGGACTAGTTGGGCCATAAAACTTAAAGATTTGCAAAATATCCCATACCCTAATTTTGATATGATCATTTTGACACGTTTCCTTTTAATAATAACTATTCTAGTTATATTTGTCGATAAAACTAAAAAATTAACTTCTCCAAACAACTAGTAATTGATAAATTTGTTCCAATAAACTAAAATTTATCACCAATTATCAATTAAAAACAAACCTCAATCAAAATTTTTTTTTTTTGTTTTTTCCGGTCATTTTTTTAATATTTTTTCGATTTGTGATGTTTGGATAAACATTACATAACGAGTTATAATTATAAGATTAAATTAGACTCTACTATAATTTTTACCTAACTTAAAAAATAAAAAAATAATGTTTATAGATACTATTTATAAATTATACTTAGGTTTTATTTAGATTAAATATTTGTTTACAAACGGATTGCGTTATCAAGTTGACCTTGTATAGCATGAGTAAACTCTTTAGTTCAGTCAAGACTAGCGTGCGGTAACTCCCTTGCATGGGGCATGCCAGTCAACACATTCAACTATTAGGTCTAAGGGTCCATTCACATTGGCCATGATATTGTATCACTTTTAGTTATTTGTTTCTTGCTTTCAAGTTTTACTCGCAAACTAATGTTACATTTAGCCACAGCCTAATGTGCTATTCACGTACTTTGTTTACTTAGTTTTATATTATATATTTTTTTTCTATTTAATTTTCATTCATTAACTGTAAAATTATACATACATGCAAACATTTATCTACACTGTTTTATTTTTTATTTTTTTTTAGAGATTATTTAACAATGCAAAGAATGTTTTGTGTTTCTGACTGAGAATAAAACAGTTCGTGTTATCCCTCTAACGTTTTTTTTATATACCAATGAGTTTTAAATAGGTCCACATAGTGTAGCCATTTCAGTCTTTACAGGTGTTTCACTGTTCAAGGAGATTTAATAGCTTCTTTCAATTGTCCGAATGGATTCTCCTTTTTATTATTATTATTATTATTATTATTGTACTCTTTCCTCAATTATTAATTTATTTGTAATAAAGTTTTATCTCTAATTTCCGCTGTCTTAAGCTGCACACGCTAAGTTAATATGCAATCTATTTACCTTGTTTTGGCGGTTGTATGGAATTGGTTTTACAATTAAAATGTCAGTTTTTCTATCATTTTGGAGTCTTATATTTGATTTACAAAATTGATATTTAAAAAATTTTATGCATTTAATTCATCTTATATTAATGCGTTTGAACCAACTTTATAGCATATACCGTTATTGCCTAATGATTATTACAAAATTATAATTTTACGAGCCGTTTTAAGGCGAACCCGAAGGCCTGTCATGATCATTCGTGTATTTTTGTAATCCTTTAACGATAAAACAAATCCCACCGGGTTGGTCTATTGGTTAAACTCGTCATCGTAAATCTGATTTCAAAGTTGAGAATTGTAAGGTTCAAGTCCTAGTAAAGGTAGTAAAGGTACTTTTATTCTGATTTTAATATTACGTGGATATTGGGGTTTTTGAATGGTTGGGTTTCAATTAACCACACATTTCAGGAATCTTCTTTTTTTTTTCTTTTTTGTTTATTTATAAATTTTTTTTTAACCTCCGAAACCACTGTTAAGGTATATCTTCAGAGGATGCGATGAATGAATTGTACTGTGTGTGAAAAATGCCATGCCTAACCGGGATTCGAACCCGGGACCTTAGGATGAAAGGCCAAGACGCTACAGTCTTTTAAAAAATGGAAAAATTGCGTAGTGGTTATCTTTTTAATTTATAGTAAATTTTTTTCCAATTAAAGATAATTTAAACATTTTATGTTTTTTGTAACTGAGAGGTGGGAATAATGTAAAAAAAAATTTGGGAAAATATTTCACTGTATCTTTTTTCAGGGCTGTATTATAGTTACACAAAAGGATAAAATCTATTTAACATTTTTTTGAAACAAAAAAAATTTCCCTCTTGAATTTAATTTATCAATTAACTTTTTATTTTTTACTTTTTTCGTAATCCAGAACAAAGAATATCTTATAATTTTATTATATTAATTCAAAAAACCTTTTTTATTATTTAATTAATTTATATATATATATATTTTTTTTTTTTTAATGAATTTATTTAACGTCAGTAAATGATGAAATCAAGTTACAATCATAAGGCGTTATAAAACTAATTTGTTTTGGTCAGGTTGGCAGCGATAACATTGCGGTAGGTTGAAAAAAGATGTTGCCGGTTGGGTAACGCTTGTCAATCCGAACCGAACAACATATCCAAGAACTCAGCTCTACTTTTCTCTTGTAACCGTCGTCTCCTACTATCCGAACCGCCGTTCTGCCCCCCCCCCCCATCTACCTACCATCCCTGCCATGTCAATCAACCTTATACTTTATGTGTCCGTCCTGCCTGCCATTGCCCCAACATCTTCCCGACTCCCTCTAGTATCTAATTACAGCCTAACTCGATGTTTGTTCCTTTTATTATTACACTGATTATAATTATTTGATACGCGTTAAGACCCAACATTAAAAAAGAACTACACAACTACCATTCAAAAATACATTAGACTACGAACAGTCTGAGCGAAATTGTCTTTCCTTCAAGTATTTATATGTTTTATTTTTTGTCTTATTTTCTTACTTCACGAGCTAAATTTTGTTGAACGTATGTAAGTTCATCGAAATTAGATTTGAAGGATAAAAAAAATTTATAATAAAAATAAAATTGGTATTAATGAAATTTTGGCTTTTTCTTCTTCTTTTTTTTTTAAATTACGAATAGTTGAGAAATTGATTCGTAATTTAAGAAATATAGATCACAATTGACATCTATTTGAAAACTATACAATAAAACTTTAGTGGAAATAATATTTAAATCCCATTCTTCTACCTCAGCTATCTTACCAATTATAGGGGTTAGGAATGATGAGGCTTTAACTTTTTTAACAACTTTCCCAACATTAAGATCTACTACAAACATGGCTTTACCAAAATCAATAATTATAGCAGCTATTTTTTCAGCACTATTTGTTATAATCTATTATGATAATTGTAATAAACTATTACCCGCTAACAAAATTGATTGTAAATCATAAGCTTTAGATAATATCTAGCTGAACTGTCTTACCAGTACTGTTCGAAACTCGCTTGAGGGCTTGAAGGAGGCGTGGAAAACAGAGAAACGCAGCTTACTCTAGTGTACGGGAGAATTCGAGTACCTGTTCGAAGTGTAAGAATTACTAGCAGAAGTAGAGTTTCGAAAGAAATTTATTTAACAATATTCAATCTTTTTCCTTAAAACATTGAAATATCGACTGAAACTGTAATAAAAGAGAATTTTTTTTCATTATTAATAAAGAGAAGTAGAAAAATCAGTCATTGCCCAAAAACTGCCTAGAAATTGGTCATAAAAACAGGAATTACAAAAACTTATTTTGTCATAAATCATACAAAACTTCATTGTTAAATAACAATATTGTTATTCAATATTAATGAATAATATAATATTAGGGATCGATATGTAATATTTATTATTTTACTTTATTGAGATTTACTTTTATTCTCCATTTTGCTAGCCACTCGCCTTTTTGGGTCTAACACTGATTGAAGCTTTCCCGAGGCTAGACAAGATTCTTATCAACAGCCAGAGTGGCTATATCATCAGAAAATGAGGCGATGGTTAGATAATCTGGAGCGGGAAGGTCTGAAGTGAAAATTGAGTACAGGATTGGTTTCAAAGCAGAGTCCTGATGAACCCTTTTAGAAGGGATTAATGAATATTTAGTAGGTTAAAAAGAACTTATAATTTCCATTTGCAGAGCCTGGACTGATGTCTCTTGCTGCTGTGTCTTCTCCTATCGGGCGCGTCATAGTTTTGTAACTGGCGGTTTTTTATTATTGTTTTAGTTTATGGCCGGAATCAGTATTTGAGTTTCGTTCCTTTAGGAGTTTGGAGAAATACTGGGACTGAATTCGGGAGGCCGAGCCTGCAAAAGCCCAGTGTTTTCGGCATGATTCCTCTTCAGTCCGTTCACTGAAGTCTTTTCGGTGCCAACACCTTTCGGGCTGGCTGGAATACGCCTTTCGGGGAGTAATGGTTCTCCTCTATCTGGAGGGAATCGCATGTGCTGGCTGAAGTAAAGTGTCGGTAGGAAAATTGGTGGTAGGTTAAGAGAAAGTTGGCAACTTCTTCGGTTTGGCCGCCCTTCCTGCAGGTACTCTGGTGGAACCTCGTCTTGGCGTGGTTCTTTTCTTCTTCTTCATCGTCATCTTCTTCTTTCTTCTTATCTTCGTTCGCCTGCCTTTCCATAAAACCGGCTGTAAGCTAGCTACAATACTGTAAACCTTGACCCGTGGCTCCGAGGAGCTCACAGGGGAAAGTGCAGGCCTCTTCATGGGCTGCTGGGCTGGAGACCTGACCTCTTCTTGCGGCCATTGGCTGATGGGCTCTTCTCCGTAGTTCGCTCTTCTTCTTTGTATGGTAGGAGGAAGGAAGGAACTTAAAAAATCATTCTAATTCAAAATTTATTCTTCTTTTACATAATTCAAGTTTTAATCATTTTTTTTACTGTTCTCCCTCCCAAAATTTAAAATACTTAAAATTATATTTTAGAATTTTTAAAGAAAGAAATTTTATTAATATCATAAAAATAACTTTTAATTAAGTTTTTATAAAAAATAATTAATTATTGAATAGCTATTTAGCTTTTTAATTTGTATTCTCGCGTGATGAAATAAATTAAAAGTTTTATATTAAAGTAAAATATTTACTCAATACAATAAATAACTAAAAAATAAATTTAAGTAAAAAAGAGGAATACGTCATTTTCAAATTAAGTTTCTTTAATATTTTACTGAATTTTAGTACAGATAGATAGAAAATGTTTTTAGAAAAGACTATATATAACAGACACACTGACAACTCTTGAGCGAGAGACATGCAATTTAGCTAGCAGTATAAAAACTCCCACGTATTTCCTAAATGTTTTACAAAGGGTTGAAATACAATACAATTATAAACGAGTTAGGGATTCTTGATGAAGGCGTATAAACAAACCTAAACTGCAGGCATTGAAGATTAACACAGTGTTTAAACTCTGTACATCATTTGCTGTTATCTAGTTTTCATCTCTCATTTTCTGGCTTTTATCATAATTACTCATTTTTACATAACTTTTTACTTAAATGCTTATAATTATAATAATGTCTATCTATTACCTTGAATACTATAAAAATAACTTTTTCCCGAACAAATTTTTATTAAATTTATTAAGTATTTGTGTCTGTTTTTTTATTTATTATTAAAATGATGAGAAACTAGCGGTGTTTTAAACCACCACGAACTATCACTATTTTCACTTGCGTGATGACATAGCCAAAAGTGATTCAGCCACTTAAATACTTAAAGTTAGACTTTTATCTGAATTTTAATACATTTTCTCTTTTGGAATGAGCCAAATACACATCTTCTTTCAATACTTACGATTCATATATATAAATAAAAAATCACTTATTTATTTGAAAAATGTTTATCGTCATTTTTATTATAATATTTATCATTATTTATTTATTAAGTTATTTGTTTCTATGGTGGTGAACAAATTCTTTCATTTTTTTGATCCTTTTACAATATTAATGTCATCTGTGCATTATTAAATAGTTGTCAGCATACAACAAATGTCATCAATAGATTACAATAGATGTAATCAATTGATTATATTTGTTGTATGCTGTACTTATTCTATATCTTTTACATTTTTTCCACAAAATTTTATCTAATGATTTGTACAGTTCGTCAAAGAATAACATTCTGTCGATCTCAAATTTTTTTCATCTGTTTGTTCTCCCTAGAAAAAGGTACTCCTAAAAAAAATTTTCTAAATCATAAAACATCTAGGTTAATTAATTAATTATAAAAACGAAAATAAATAACATAACTCCCAATTTTATTTATACAGGGTTAAAACAGACTATAAATTATAGTTCCATAGCTAATCTTTTCTATATTGGACTGACCATTTCTGGGATAATACTGTTAATTGAGGTCAAATGACCAAAACACGCTGGTTAAAAAGATCATCCAAATTCAATTAAAAATGGTAATTCTCCAAAAAATTACAGCTTAAGAAATATATAATGTTTAATTCTAAAGTAATATTTATCGAATAATTTTATAATTTATTAAAAAATACAGAAAATTTTATTGTAAGTAAATATTTTTATAAGATGAACAGAATAAATTTTAACCGTAACAGAAGTTCATTTTTAGATTTATAAAAAACCTTTTACTTTTTATTGGTTGTTGGTTGGTATTAGGGAACGTAAGAAATTTAGATAAAAACGGTTTAAAAAATACTGTATTTAAAAAAAATTTAGTTCGACATAATCCGAAAATTAGTATGGGTTAACGCCTGTTGTAGTTTTAAGTTTAAACTTCGTTGGTAGTAAAAAAAATAAATAAAAAAAAAATGATTGCTACTAAGTTATCAGATTTAGAATACTCCTTTTTATCTAAAATAAAATTAAAAAAAAACTTATGGCTGTTGAATTATTAGATCCATAATACTCCCATTTTAAGGAAAATTAATTAAAATTCATAAAGCAAAAATAAAAAAATAATTTTCTACTTTTACGCAAAATTTCATGTTTTAATTTCTTCTTCTTTTTGTTTGCTTAATGAAATCACTATTTAAGCTTAAAGCTTGTGCGTGGGATACAGAAATGGGACTTTTCTAGCTCATGAAAAATACCATATCTAAGCGGGAATCGAACCTGCCATCCATAGAAATTGAGTTTTGAAATTTTTGTTTGTTTGTTTGTTAAACCTCCAGAACCACCGTTAAAGTATATCTTCAGAGGATGATATGAATGAATTGTAGCGTGTGTGAAAAATGTCATGCCTGACAGGGACTCGAACCCGGGACCTCCGGATGAAAGGCCGGAGGTTTTGTGAGTTGAATAAATTGTAAATCTATGGATTCAGAATTTTTATCATATTTTTTTTAATAACATAAATTTTAAATATATGTGATATTTTTAGTAAAAGAAAAATTAATAAAATACATTATCTTTTAATAGATTTAAAAAGATGAAAATATTTATGTGAGAATATCTATCATTTTGTCAATTTTTAAACAGTTCAAATTAAATTCATGAACTGGTATATAGTTATAAAAATATTAAATTTCTGGAGTATATAATGAATTTATAATTTTATTCATAAAATTAATATTCATTTGAATATTAATTTATCACTATATCCATACCAATCCATACTAAATATATCCATATTTAGGGTATATTTATATTTAGGCTATATCCATACCAATAGAGTTGATAAATTTTCTAATTTTAAATTTTTATATTACACTAAAAACAAGACTTAACTTCATTAAAATGGCATTTAGTATTTTATACACTTAATAAATTTCTTTACACAGTCATCCGTTTAGTGAATTTAAAAATAAGTAAATATCATGATTTAATATTAAAAAAAAAAAAAAATATTTTATTTATTATGTAGGTGTAGAAACGTTGATAACGCTGTGCTTGATGGAGAAGCACAAATCATTAATTTATTCAGGAATTGTAAACATCACATTTGAATAAGAAAATGTTAATGAAGGTTGGTTTTAGCCTACCTAAGGTAAAATGTACGCAATCAAATGACGAAGGTGTAAGTAGATGGGTAGTAAAAGCAGGCTATTGGCCGCCGTTGGCCGACCCGCACTGCGTCTACGGTGCGGTGAGGGTTACACTGCAAGAAAAATGGTATTTCTAATAAATGTGGTATGGGTATGGAGGGCTGTATTACCTACCTATCGACCCGAGTCGGGTTTATACATAATGCAGACCGATAGGGAAATTATATTTCAGACGTCACAAAATACTAGTTCCTGCTTATATACCTTCCGTTTAATCCCCGTACAATTCGTTTCTCCTTCTCTTTTCCTTTATGTTTCCCCGTATTTTCTCTTTTGATTTTTCTACGGTATAATCAATTCAAAGAGATTCATAATATCAACGTCATTTTACTTGATAAAATCAAAAATCCGTCTCCTGTTCGCTACCTAACATTTTTATTTCATAACGTTCAACTTATGTTAATTAGAAAACTAGGGTAAGCAACGTTATAATTTATTTCTTTTAAATTTAGTTACGATAATTTTTTTTTAATAGTGAAAAATTAATATTGGTCAAGATGCTGTTTTAGTTTTAAAATTTTCAATTTAAGAAATTCATTACAATAAATTAGATTTTAGTTGTTAACACACACACACACACACACACACACACACACACACACACACACACACACATACACACACACACACACACTTATATTTAATGTTAAAACTTTTTTTTTAAAACTCGTTTCTATTATTAAAATTGGACCGATCTGAAATTCTTTAGTAATTTCTGCAGTAATTACTTGAGAAAAGGAATGTCATGTATGATAATATAATAAAGAGTATTCGTATTTATAATGCTATAATGAAGTTTTATTGTAATTATTTTTTAATTATTTTACAGCTACAAAACAAAAAAAACATTGCTCTTTAATATAGGATAATTAAAAAGCATACGGTTGACAATTTTGTATGTAATATTTTTAAGAGTAAGTTTTTTTGTTCAAGTTTTTGAAATTTTTTAAAAAATATATATATTCCGCACAAAACTCCTGGTAACGAAGGATTCTAGCGCGGAGTCATCTAAATCGATTCATCTGTTGAGCTGCTACGGTGGAACAAACACACATACATACATACACCCTAAGTACATTACTCCTTTTTGATAGTTCTTAAGAAAATTTAAATTCAAAATTTGGATGACTGAAACCAAACTGCCTGAAAATCAGTCACTGACTGAAAATTTGGTTGACTGATACATTTTTTGTATTTTTTGGCATTAAAATTATATATAAAGCAGATGACATTTCGATATTCTGCAAATGGTATATGAAAGTTCAAAACTTCATCATTGAAAAGCTACATCTGATTTTCCTCACATTTTTCTTGAGTAAGTAAATCATCGTATATATTCCATATGCTGTACTTGGGTTTACTTGGACTTGAATCCCTTGGCTCCATTGAAAATCTTCATAAAAAATTTCATCAACCATATATTGATAACATAAATTTTCGATTAAAAATAGTTTCTGACTTTAGATAATAATATTAATATATCTATTGCCTATAAATCGTACAACAGCTCACTTTTTTGTTCAAGTAAACGAAAATGCAACAAATAGACAAATTCAAAGTCATTTTATTCAAAAATTTTTTATGTAATGTGAAAAAATATATATAATTTTTCAAACTTGAAATTCTTAGCTTTCAAATACCATTTGCAAAATTTCGAAATGTAATTCTTCTTTGTATATATTTTCAAGGTCAAAAAACGCTATAAATGCCACTTTTTTGGTGCACCCCTTTAAATTTTTAACTGAATTTTACAGCAAAACAACGCATTTTTTGCAAGAAATGTCAAAGAATACTTTCATTTTCAAACTATCCTCTTTCTCTTTATCTGTTTAGCCTCCGGAACTACCTTAAGGTATTACTTCAGAGGATGACGTGTATGAATGTGAATAAAGTGTAGTCTTGTACAATCTCAGATCGACCACTCCTGAGAAGTGTGGTTAATTGAAACC
>JAAAKQ030125818.1:0-13655 GCA_010016005.3 Zanna intricata | reverse complement strand
TTCAAGGTCAATGCCCCCTCCCGTTGCCGCGTACTAGCAGTTCGAAAAACATGCGTTTCCTCTGCACAACCCTGTATTTATATACATATATGTAGCTGCCATACAAGTACAGTACACAGATTCTTTTATATATTTTCATGCTTACTGTTATACATTACATTAAATTTAAAAGTACATTGTACATGTATGTTGCATTTGTGACTGAATATTAAATTTTAGTTTCTATTGCAGAATAATTCTAATTACTAATATTTTTGTATGAAATAATCAAAAAAATATCAAAATACATTTTATTAGCCAAATTAATAAAAAGTAATTATTGATATAAATGATCCTTCTAATACCTGTCTCCAGAACCACACAATTTATAAACAGGGATGAGATGAATGAATTTTAGCGTGTGTGAAAAATGCCATGTGTACTGGCATTCGAACCCGGGACCTCCGGATGAAAGGCCGAGATGCTACCACTTGGCCACGGAGGCCGGCAATACCTACTTGTAGTAATAATATATAGAAAAAATCTTTACACAAAGATAATAATAGTCTATTTTTAAATGAATAAAGAGGTACTTAAATCACTTACCTCTTATAATAAAAAAAAAAAAAAAAAGAAAGTAACGCAATAAAAGATATGATAGACATAAAAAATGTCATTCATTTTTAGATTAATGTTAGTTTCTCAAAGTTTAAGTAGTTTGATTTCAGTATATCCTCAAAACAAAAAATTAATTAACTAATTGCAGGCTGTATCTCTAGTGAAGTTTACACTTCATAATCATGTTTATTATATTGAAATCATTAATTAAAAATACTATTGTGTACACTACTATCTAATATAAATTTCTTTATTTATCTTTTAAACATGTGTATAGACTTTATCGTTATTGCTGTCTTTTGAAATTATGTTGTTTGGTTTTCAGTATAACAGTTATTTTTTTATGTTTTATTCTATTAATATATATATTTTACTTGCTACCAAAGATTTTAATTAGTTTATAGATTTTAAAATATGGAAGTTTTAGTGGACCTAATAGAAATCAGATTATGAATATAAAAATTGTTTATTTAAGGACTGTATTATTTATTTAAATAAATATAAGTATTATAATAAAAAAAAGGCATACATATTTAAATAAATAAATAGATGTGAAAAATTTCTCAGATAGTTTGACAATTTATTAAAAATGGCAATGGTAGCTAATAATAAGGCCCTTTCATGTTAGTAATACTAATAGAATAGAAATAGTAGTGGCCTAATACCATATATAATGAGTGTGTTAGCTTCTGATTTAGTTGACAACTTGTTTTTCAGATGTCTAAATTTGTGTAAATTAGAACATGATGAAACACCCCAAAGATGCATTTTATTAAAAAAATGAGATCATAAATTGATCATTATAAATTTTCCTTCAACTATATGGATACTTAAGGGTTTTTTTTACCATAGATCCCGTAACTATTATGTGTTTATGATTCTACATATTGCAACATCATGTACATAAACAAATATTTATTTTGATTGGTACAGGTGTCAAATAATATGCTGCCTTGGTTCAATACCTAGGTTAGATTAAATTATTCTAAATATTTTATTATTCGCTGGTTCATTCAAATAAATAAGTTTTTGTTTCATTTATATTATAAATTAACTTGTATTGTAGTCTTTGAACTTGTATTCATATAATTAATTAATTAGTTATACATTTGTAATAAACACATGCTCAGTCTTTGAAGTATGGAACAAGACTGAGTAACAATAGAGCATTAGACAAATTCAGTTAATAAGAGTAATAAAAAAGTGAAAATTTATTAAGAATAAAAGAAAGAGTGAAAATTTTAATTTTTACAAATAAAAAAGGAGGAAATGAAACCTGAAGCTTAACAACATAAAAATTCATTATATACACGTTAAAATAAGACAGATTATGAATATAAAAATTGTTTGTTTAAGGGCTGTATTATGTATTTAAATAACTATAATAAGTATTATAATTTTAAAAAATCATACATATTTAAATAAATAAATTGATGTGAAAAATTTCTCAAATGGTTTGACAATTCATTAAAAATGGTAGTTGTAGGCAATAATAAGGTCCTTTCATGTTAGTAAAAATAATTCTGTTGACTGGTTTGGTAAATGTATATTTAACTTCAAAAAAACATTTATTCCAATCATTATCATTAAACATATCTTTATATAAGGATATCTCCAGGGAAGAAATTGGTACTGTCTGTTGACAGGCATGAATCTCTTACTTTTTGTATTGATAGAATCACCATTTTAGACTCAAATATGTAAAAGAAATTAAGGATACACTTTTCTACAACTTTGCCAACATTCCAATTTTTTTTTTACTGCTCTTTCAAATCAATTTAAGAATTATCTATGAAAGATACTCGTCATGATATTAAAATTTTTTCACAAATTATTTTACACTTAATGTGGTGGATTAGTTCTAGTGGTCTATTAATCCACTTTATCCTATGTAATGCTCCAACAGTTGGGCAGTCTGAGTGACCATTTTATTGTTTATGCAGATCCCCCACTTTTACACACAACAATTGTAGAAAAGAACAACAGTTTTCCTAAAAGGATATATTACCCAGTTTTTAATACCTAGAATAAAAAGTAATTCCTTAGAGTGTATATTTTTTTGATCGATAAAAAATCATTATTTGGTTAGAAATATGCCTCCCATATCTGATTCTGAGCAAGGAGATAGATCTCCTGAGGATTATAGGTAGGATGAAGGCCATTATCTGGAGGGGACCTTGAAGCAATCTTTTGAGTGAAATTATTTATAATAGCATCCTTTGCAAGCAGTTTTTCTCCTTCTTGCTAGGCACTACTCCATTTTGTTTTTGTAAATGCCTTCCCGTGTGTTGGTTTTTTGTAGATTCTGATTAAAATAACACTACATTACGTTAAAGTCATAAAGACTTGTTTGAGTTGATGTATCCTTTTTATTTGTGCGATTTGATGTGGGGAGCTCTATCTGTGGACCCTATCCAGGGACCTTGTTTGTTCTGTGGCCTTATGAAAAACTGACCTGGAGCTGAGGTGCATTACAGAAAAAGGAAAGTTTCTTAATAGTTCCTTGTATCTATGTATTCTTCTCATACCATCATCCTTACTCATTTAATAATGTTTTATCTACAATCTTTCTTTCGCAACCTATCCAAATAGTTTTACATATTCTACCTGTCTTTATTTATAAAATTTTATGTTTATTTTATAAAAAAACTGGGAACTAATAGACTATTGTATAGTTACTATTTTGTTTTGTTTCAGATTAAAAAATTCAAATGAAGAAGATAAACAAAAAGCCAAAAAACTGACAAATGAAATCGGTAGACGTTTACATAATCTAACTGAAATGGAACATTCTTTACCAAAGCCTAATGGAACATATTTGAAAATAATTTTAGGAAATGTTAATGTATCTATATTAAACAAAAATGATAAGTATGTTTTACTGAATTGACATCTTATTAGTATTTATTTGTTTCTGTATTAAATGAAACTCATATTTTTAAAATATTTTTTTAAATAAAAGTGAAAAAAAAAGTAAAGTAATTATCATGTAATTGCCACAGAAAATATTATTTTAATGCCTCTGATGTTTATGATCTATTCAGATCTTGTATGATTTCATGTATATTACAGTGGCTGAGAGTTTATGAGGGTAGTTCTCGGCAATTAGTTGATCAAATTCAATCTTTTTCATACTTTAGTATACATAGTAGATGTGTTTAGGATCAGAAAAATACAAGATATAAATGTCAGAAAGCTGGTTTAGACAATGGGGTGACCCTTGCAAAGTCAAAATTCACATACTTTACCAGTTGTTCTATTCAATTAACAATCGGTTTTTTGAGGTATGGCAACCTGTTCAGATGCTAATACATTCTGTGGAGAAGTTGGGATTAAGGTTACAGTTAAGATTAGAGTTTCATGGAAAGAGGAATTAGCCATAAATTAACTTTAATAGTCATCAGAATTGGATTCGGAGTAAACTGCTACTGAAGCTGATTGATGGCACTCTTTAAAAGGTGATTATCTGTTGTACACATGACTGATAGCACATATGGTGAAGTCTCTCTCTAGCTATTATTTCCATTAAATTAGCTAGCTATTATTTCCAATAAATTCGACCAAGTGTTCTATTAGATGGTGTTAAATATTGTTATATCTTGGTAATTTATCATTAACCTTTAAAAAAATCATATGAGCTCCTATTTTGGCTGTAAAAAATAGGAAGCTGCAAAATATGCCTTTTGCTGTTCCTATGGTATGGAGAAACTCTTAAAGATCAGTCGGCAGGCTGTTATTTCTGTACTACAAAACTCAAAACATCACTAGTAAATTCAAGATAGAAAAATAGAATAGTCTATTATTCTACCTTGGTCTGTTTCTAATAGAATTGAACCAGGTATGGAGTTTAAAAGAAAACGTTGACACTCAACAAGGCTATGATGACTTTGTAAGCAATGAAGAAGAAGAGGATCCAGATTTCCAAGGCAAGAGCACTGAATCTCACAAAAATACTCAAGCAATACTTAATAAACTGATTTGTGATATTAATTTGTCTAAAATTAAGTTCAGAGTTATTGGGTTTAAGGTTAAAGAGCTGACACCTCAAAAGTAGCACTAACATATGTTTTCCAAGTAAGATAGCAAAGAATTTCAGCCCTGTTCTCCTTACAAGATAATGTTGTGTACTGCAATGATGCGAGTTCTTTATTGGATGTACTAAGACAGCATCACAAATCAAAAAAATGAATAACTTCCACCAATACAGGTAGAACTTGCTTTGATGAAAAATTTTGTCAAAGCTACAGATGGTAGTGGCCAAGATTTCTTATACCTTAAGTTTCTAAGTTCATATGGTTAAAGTGTGAGCAAATAAATAGTATAGATTAATAGTACATGATAAAAACTTTTTGCACAAAACAAACTTAATGTTTACTTCATTTATTTACACTAATTTTTCATTGGTAAATTATCCTTCATGATGAATTATCCAATGATGGTGAGGTCCTGTTCTGCTGCACTGAGAATGGCAGCGCTACCATAAAATCTTCATTTCAAGTGTGAAAATAAATAGCTTAATAACGTTTTTATTTTTTTAAATAGATTCAAAAACGTTAACCATCAGAATGTCGAGGTAACGATCTAATGTTACCCTGAAGTACCACTAAATGTGTCAACATAACGATCTGTCTTTCGGTTTCTATTATTTCTACATATGTTTCTTTGTAAATTTCTACATATGTTTCTTTGTTTGAGTTTTGGTTTTTTATTATGTAAAATTTCTGCAACACAGGTTAATATAGAATATTTGAATATTTCAACAGTATGAGTGATAGTGAGTAAATTTGAGTGAAATGAGTGAATCAGACAATGAGGCACTCAATAATATAGTCAGTTATGAAAGTGATGTGAATTGGAAGACACTGATTAGTTAAAAGTCATTATGCCTGAACAGCTGCAGCCGCTATCTCATGTATATCAAAAGCTGCCAAGACCAAAACACATGCCACCCATGGAATCTCCAGCAATTGAGTATTTCAATTTATTTTTCACAATAACTCTGTTAGAACTAATTACTAAAGAAACAAATCACTCTGCAAAGCAGTTTGTAAATAAACATGCAGGAAGGTTTAGGAGCTCAATGACTAAAGAAAAGAACACAGTTGATGATCCTTATAGTGGACCAGGGTTGAGGAAATTACCAGAGAAAAGAGAAGTAAGATGCTGTGTCTGCACATCAGAAGGAAGAAAAATAAAATCAAGAACTGTCTGTACCAGATGCAGTAAAGGATTACATGGAGAATATTTTCCTAAACATAAATGTTAAGAAAACAGTTGAAAAAAAAATTAATATGAAGGCTACGTACAATCAGGCTTCTGGAAGCTATAATTTTGTAAATAGTGATGCAATTTTCATAATTTTTCTTTTATTTTATCAAGAAATATATGTAGATATTTACATTCATTAGTACATTTTTGTAATTGTTTGTGACTTTTTAGAATATAAAAAAATGAACATTTTAGTAAATTTGACAGTCGCAAACTAAAGTTTATGATAAATAAAAAATAAAACAGTATGAAGTGTTATAATCTCTGGTGATAATCATATTCTGCAGATTTTTTTTGTTAAGTGTGAATTTTTTCATATTTTTAGATTGAATACTGCATGATTTATTAATGTTTTGAAATATCAGTACATAATACAGTTTACCACTGACATTTTTTGCACATCCCAATCCAAAATGCTTAACACCGAAAGGGTTAATAAAACAAATTAATTTATTAAAAAAAAACAATAAATAAAATAAAGAGATCTTCTTGCATCTTAAAAAACTTTATTTTCATATATCATTTGTTTATTACATACAGTTTTTGTCATTTGTATCCAGAATGTATCACATGAAGTTCTGGGGCTTTCATAACCTATTCTACTTGTGAAAATAATAGAAAAATTCATACCAACACATGTCCTAAAATTATGTTTCCAAGTTACAGCTAGTTAAAGATTATTTTGCTAGGATTTCAGCTATCCCAGTGAAATAAGATTGTACTGAAATTTTTAGGACATTAATTAAGGGGCAGAATTAGTGATTTCTTATGGTTTTTGACTTACTTTATGAGAATTTCAGATTCAAGGAGCACTTTCAAAGTGTCGCTAAGAAGGCATATAAAGCCTTCTTCAGCATTCATTTATATGGTGGTCCATTCCAATTGGGGAAATGTTAAAACAATAAAAATTTTGTATAAATGTGTATACAAGGTGATTATGCTTTATGCAACACCTGTTTGGGCAAACAGAATGCGGTATAAAAGCTACTGCATTATTATGTTGAGAACTTAGTGTCTCCTCTTACTATGAGAGGAAGCTGTAGGACTATTTTACAAGAGGCAGTTGTAGTTATTGCTGGTGTTGAACCAGTTGACATCCTTGCATTGGAACATCAGTTATGTTACACTGCGAAGAAGTTGGGTGAACTGCCCAACTGTTCTTTAGGCAGGACAGGTGGAATGAGACAGCAGAAGGATGGTATACGCACATCTCTTTCCAGATGTAAGAGCGTAGAGATTCGCCTCATGGATCTCCCTGAACCATCATGTAACTCAGTTCCTTTCGGGGACATGGTACATTTCGGGACAGACTGACTCGATTCGGCTTGACTGACTTCGGTCATTGTCCTCAGTGCTTAGTATTTGGGTGATGCATATCATGTGCTGTACGTCGGCTCAAAATAAGAGTTTAAGTATGCAGAGATGGTCAGGGAGGTTGAGGGTATTGGTTCTAGTCTGGATCTACAGGCTGACAGGAAAGTTAGAGATGAATGGCACATTGTTGAAAGATTTTTAAGGTTTTTAATGCTTGAAAGGGCCGCAGAGGGTGTTAAGTGTAGAATAGTTGCCTGGCTGGCTAAGGACCGTTTGGGTGCTTTTTTGCCAGAGTAAGTGCATTCAGAAATTGTGCCCAGTTATTTGATATGCTCAAGGATTGAATGGTAATTTTGGTTGCTTGCAGTGTTGCAAACAGTTTTTGAGGATATGAGATTAATATTTTGTAATAGGTCAGTTTGTAAATTTTTATCGTTTATCAGTTGTTTTTGATTCAGTTTAGCTGATTTTGAAAAATATTTTTTTTTAGTTGATGAGTTTTAACACAGACAGTAATATCTATTGAATCATTTGTATCAGAGCCATCCTGATAGAGGCCTACCTGATGACTGAAATATGTATTCAGGTATTGAGGGCTTAGAAAATGACCTCAGATGAATCCAATCAAGCCTAGGAACTGAGGGGGTGGTATGGTGGCCAGGATCATCAGAAGGCGGGTGTCTTCCCCTGTGGGGTCAGGCTGGTTTTTGACTTGAAAAATATAATAAGATAGGTCCCAGAACCGTATCTGCAGTAGTTTTTGAGAAATCTGGGATGAAAACTAATAAATTGGTGTAATAATCCTGGTTTTTATGTTTGATATACAGCAACCTTGTTAAATGAATAAAACTATATATATATATATATATATATAGTTAATATAGTCAAAATATATATATATATATATTGATTTTCACCTCATATTTCTTAAATAACTACTGCAGATAAGGTTTTGGGACCTATTTTATTCAATTTTTCAGCTCCAGAACCGTAAGAAATAATTAATTTTACCTCTTAATTGTAAAAATTTCAGTACGACCTCATTTCACCAGGTTAGCTGAAATCCAAGAAAAATCTTTCTCTAGCTGTAACTTGCAAACAAAGCATTTTAGGATAAATGTTATAAACTTTTTCACTTATATTCACAAGTAAAATAGGTTATGAAAGTCCCAAGAGAACTTCATGATATACCCTATATAATCACATTAAAATAATAATGTTAAGCATTAATAACAAGTAAGTAGATAGCTATCTAATTATCACCTGACTACTGTTACAAATTACTCTGAAATTTGTAACATGGCAGGTGTCCTTTCTGTAATCAACTTCCTGCCAAATCCTATGAAGCATTTCTTGTATAATGATAACTATTTCTGTTATCTCATTCCACCGCTCGTTAAAATTTCCTGGAAGGAAAGGAAATCACTCTGTCTTTAATGTATTATTCCCACTTGGAGAAGTCCATTGCAGTTAAATCAGGTGATCTTGATGGCCAGGAAATTGTTCCACCATGTCCAATTGAAGTCAGTACTTTGTTATTGAGATATGTAACTACTCCACGATGATAATGTGCTGGTGCGCCATTGTCCTGGAAAATGAATTCTGTGCCCATATCCTATTGTAATTGTGGCATTACATAATTCAAGCATGTACAGGTATGTTATGCCAGTTACAGTTAACTTTGCAAAAAAGAAATGGCTATAAGTTTTGTGATGGCTTACAGCATGAAAAACATTTACCTTAGGCAAGTCCCATACATGTTTGATTGTGTGATATTAATTCTGCTCACCCATATCCAAACATTATGTTGATTCACTTTATTGCTGGTATGGAAGGTTGCTTCATCACTGAACACAATTTTATTAAGACCTTCAGTCTCAATTTTGTTTAACATGTTATTACAAAACTCAGTTTGTTTTTCTTTATCATCTTCACTCAAAACTTGTACCAATTGTAATTTGTTGGTTTAAATGAGTCTATTATGCAATTCCCTCAATATTGTAACCCTAGGAATATTCAATTCTAAGCTGGCACCATTCAATAACAGACTGTCTTTGCAGTGGTTGCTTGTGATATTTAGTCATGAATCGTCTTCGAATGGTTGTAGCCAATATGGATTCATGAAAAGATTAACAATACTGATCACACTCTGTACCAGTATACAACTCGATGACGACTAATGGAATTACTCATTCTCACATGCCACCTTTTGAGAACGTCAGGAACTAATGGTGTTAGGCAGGAATGAAATTTGAAGATATACTTTATCCAGTGTTTATCAAAAAATTCTGTTAGTCATTTACTTTTTTCATTATTAAAGGTTACTTTTATATAACTAATTTAGAAATATCCTGTATAACTATTGAAATAATTATTTCAGTTGACTGTGTAATTTTATTTTTTCTATTTTCTTTACTACAGGTTTCGTTATAAGGATGAATATGAAAAATTTAAACTTGTCCTTTCGGTGATTGGGTTTATTCTTTCAGTTATCAATCTATTTACAAATATCAGGTTAGTATTTTAGTTCTAAATTAAAATGATTAATTCTGTAGTAAAATATTTTTATTCTAATTAATTATATGTTTAATTATTAATTAATTTTAATTTTTAAATGTTACTATTACCTAAAAGTTGAACTACCAAGTTTCTTCTTTTTTTTTATTGATACCTTTATCACTTATCATTATTTGTGTTGTAAGCCATTGCCTTTCAAAAACTGGAAACTAAATAATACTCTTAGGAAAAAACTGTTCTTGGCATTACTGAGATCCCTTGAACTAAAAGTGAAGCATTATAGTTTATTTCATTTGCTAATTGATATTGGTAAAAATCATAGAATTTCTTTTCAATTCTTCTTTATATATACTGAATTTCAAAAAAATAATAATACAGCAGATACTCAACATACACAATCATCATCATAATCTGGCCTTCTGCCTGGTATCAACAGTGAGACCAGTCCTGTTTCCATTCATTTCTTTCCCAGGATTTCTTATTTTACTCGTACTTTCCATTCTTCATTCATTTATTAACTTTATCATCCTTTTTATTTGTGTCCTTCTTCAACTGACCCGTGCAATGTATTTGTCAAAATTCCACATCCTTTAACCACATGTCTTAAAAAGTCTCCTTTCCTCTTTTATAAGTAGCATATTCAAAAGTAAGGACCATCGGCTTATATTTAAATATTAGCAGGTCTGAACACAATAATTTCACACATGCAGGGCCATCTTTCAGCTATTTACAAAGCCACTGCAGTTGTTTTGATTCAATATTCGTTTACCTGCCAGTGAACACAATGTCCATAACAATTGTTTTCCTGCCAGTTTTGAAGTGCACACTGTGATTCGATTTTTGTGTACAAAAGAATCTTCAGTTTCTGAGATTCATCAAGAGTTGTACCTAGTGTATGGACCTACAGTAGAGTGAAGGAAAGGTTAAACAATGGTGTCAAGTCTTTAAAAATACCCACACAAATATGCATGACAAAGAGCAGAGTGGCAGCTCCTGTATTCAAACCAATAAAATCATTGCACAAATGAACCGAAAACTGTGATGTGTTCGGCAATTGATAATTAGTGCTCTGGCTGATGAATTTCCGTTTGTTGGGTGCAATTCTATCTACATGAATGTTACAGAAAACCTTGGATATCACAAATTGTGTGCAAGGTGGGTACCAAAAAACCTCATCTACCAACACAAAGTGCAAAGAATGTGAAGTGGACAAGCATTTTTCGCCCCCATCAGCAAGATGGAGATGATTTATTTTTCCACATTTTTTTGGGCAATGAGTCATGGATGATATCCTAGACCAATGCAGAATCAAAACAACAGTCAATGCAGTGGCGCCATTCAAGTTCCCCAAAACCGAAAAAGTTTTTAGCAATTTCTGTGCTCGATTTGAAAACTGTTGGCTACCGTTTTTTGGGATGAAAAGGGTGTCATTTTAGTTGATTTCATGGTACATGGATCAACAATTACAGCTGATGTATACTGCCAAACACTCACCAAATCGAGATGTGCGATCCAAAATAGACGACGCAGGAAACTGTCATCCAGTGTAATCCTCCTTCACAACAACATGCATCCTCACACCGCTACCTTAACCAAGAAGAAGATTCAAGATTTTGATTGGGAACCTTTTGACCACCCTCCGTATAGTCCCAACCTTGCACCTAGTGACTACTTCCTCTTCTTGCATTTGAAAAAGTGGCCTGGTGGACAACAGTTTGAAAACGACGAGGACCTCAAGACTGCCATCATCAATTGGTTCAATTCCTAGGCAGCAAACTTCTATTATGCAGAGGGGTTAAAGAAATTGGTGCAGCATTACAAAAAGTGCTTAGAATTGAATAGTGATTATGTGGAAAAGTGAAATAGATATGTAGTAAACCAAAACTATAAGTGAAAACCTTTTCTTTAATTTTTTTTTTTAATGACCAAAGGCCCAAACTTTATGAATATGCCTCGTGTATTTCCCGCATTTATGTTCTTCCTTCTTTAATCCTGTTCATTACTTCTTCATTCCTCACTTCATCTGTTAATCTTACATTCTCCTTCCTTCGCCAGATCTCAAAAGCCTCAGTCCAGTTCTTCTCCCTCTTCCTTTTCATCCATGATTCACATCCATACAAGATGACTCCATACATACCATTGTCTAACTTTTTTTATTAACTCTTAGGTCCAGCCTTTTACTACATATTAATCCACTCTTCTTTCTGAAGGCTTCCTTTGCCATCACTATTCTTCTTTTTATTTCCATTGCATTCCTCCAGTCCTCTCATCACCAAAGTACCTAAATATCCGTAATTTTTTTTTACTTTTTCTATTTTTTCCTTCACTTGATCTTCTGTTAAATCCTTTTTGTTGTTTATTTCCATTTTTTTAATTTTTTATATATTTATTTTCATTCCTTCCTCCAGGACTGCTGACAGTCTTTGAAGCAGGTGTGTGCAATCAACAAGAATTACCATATCAGATTATATGCATTTCATTGTAATTTATTTATTTTTTCATGTATATGTTGAACAATGTCACTGAAGGCATCCTTGCCTAACTCTTAAATCTCAGCCCACCCAGTCAATCTGTTTTCTTTGCTGCTGTTTATCTCGTGTATAATCCTTTAATTATTCTTCTGTCAATTCTATTTTTTTCTCTTTATGAATCTGTCATTTTCTCACATTTGACTTTATCAAGTGCCTTCTCTAATTTTATGAAAATTTATTAATTTATCCCCTTCTCTCTAAATATCTCTCCTCCCATTCTTAGTAGCTGAATAGCATCTCTGGTAGCTTTCCCTTTCTTGAAGCCAAACTGTTTGTGCCCTGCATTCTATTCCATTATTCTTACCAACCTCCGGTGTAGGACTCAATATTTTAGCTGCACGGACTGTTAAACTTATTGTTCTGTGTTCTGAATATTTTCTGGTACCAGCTTTCTTCAGAATTGGTATCATTTTGTTATAAAGTTTTCAGGTCATTCTCCAGTACTATACAGTATATCCTACAACACATTCAACTATTTCTTCCACTCCTTCCTCCATTAAACATTTATAAAAGTTAATAGAACATTCATCACTCCAGTCAATTTTTTTATTCTTCATTTCTTTAATTGCTTTTTGTACTTCACATTTTATTAGTGATTGTCCTTTATCCTCTTAAGCTACCTCCCATTCCTTTACAATATTTAGTTCATCAGGTTTCTCTTTTGTCATATACAGTTTCTGTATGTATTCTTTCCATTTTCTCTTCTTTCTTCTCATGTAATATTTTACCATCTTTATCTACAATTTCTGTCAATTTATATATTCCTTCCCATATATCTCATGTAATGCTCTTCGTCTTCTATACATCATATTGTTCTGGCCTTTCTATTCTAGATCCTCAATATCATTGCATTCTTCCTTCAACCACCTTTCCATAGCTTTTTGTGTTTCCCTTCTTAACTCATTATTTAATTTGTGATAAATCGATCATTCATTTTCTCCCGTCTAATGTCATTTTTTTTTAGCATTTCTGTTGTTATCCATGGGTTTCTTGGCTCTGTTTTCCAAGACTGTTTTAATAGTGTACTTCTTCCTCAGCTGTTTTTTTACAGCATTTTTTATTCTCACCCCAAGACTCCTCACTGTTCTCATTTTCCTTTTTTCTTTCTTTAATTGCCTTAGCTAGTTTTTTTCCCACTTTTTCCTTATCTAATTGCTTCAACCATTTTAAGCACCTATTCTTTACTTTCACTTTCTGTACATTGTTTAAAGCTTATTTCCATCATAAGTAGCACACGATTATTTATGATATCTTCACCTGTTAATCCATTGGCTTTGTTAACAACATTCCTAAACTTTTCATCTATGTACGAGGGTGGTCCGATAAGTACTTAGCCTACAAAAGAAAGATTAAAATTTTGGAAAAGTGGCAATTTATTTTTCAATATAGTCTCCTTTTAGTTCGATACACTTGACCCAGCGATGCTCC
>JAAAKQ030125796.1:0-13656 GCA_010016005.3 Zanna intricata | reverse complement strand
AAAAAAAAAACTGACAGATATATGCCAGCTTTTTTTATTTTAGGTAAGTTTAGATAAGTCATTCTATAACAACTGTTCATGACCCTAAAACATTACTGAGCTGATCACATCACACTAAAAGGTTATACTGAAAAATAAATACAATTAAACTTGAATAATTATTTTCTTTTCATTTAGCTTACTTATAAAACCAACATTTCTTTGTACAATATATCTCAAAAAATATATACAAAGTGGAAGATCTTCTAAACATTATCACAACAAAGAGCTTTGTTAAGAATTTAAAAAACAAAGTAAATGTGAATCTTAACAGTAACAGCATTATTGATGGCCCTGCCTTCACGGACAAACAACCTTTTATTGCAGCCTTTAGCAGTCTCAAACCTACAAAATAAGGATTGGAAGCTCCTAAATAGTGAGTAAAGTAAAGAAATAGTTAAAAGATCTACACAATACTTGAACAATAATGAACAGTTATATAATAGTTTAATTAATTTACTAATACATAATTAATAAATTTATCTGATATTAGTTTAATAAAATACAAAGTTAATGAAAATTATTGTAATACAAAAGATACAAGTAGAACCATTTAAAATGCAACCCACCAATCAGCCTCCTATAATATTATTTAGATTGACTGCCTACCAACTCACCTAAGTTTTAATTAATTAAAACTTAGTTAATTCTAGAATTTAAGATATTGGAAAGTTTGAAAATAAAATATTATATAAATAACTTTCATATGCCTTTTTTATTTAAATATACCTACCAATGTAGATAGAATGCGTTTTATATGGGACATTGTATAAATAAATTTGTAAATAAAAAATTAATTTAAACTTCAAAAATAGAATGAATAAATTCACAACTTTAAAATTTAATTTCCCTTCCCTTTTCCTTAATTTCATTTTTTTTTTTTTTTTTTTATTTATTATTTCCATAATTCCTTCTAATTATGACACAAATTTTTTTTTTAAAAACATTTAACTATAACCAGGCTAGTTTGCTATCTTATTCAATATAACAACAGATAACTCAAATAACAAGTTAGTATAAATTTCTAACTTAAGACTTTTTAATTATTCTAGAAAAAGTAATAAACAATTCAGAAACAAGTATGCGAGTATAAACTTTAAAAGAGACAACTAATTACATTTAATTGTAATACAAGACAAGAATAGTGCTTGGACAAGCCCCAATAGAGTGATTCCTATGGTTTTTAACCAAAGAAAGGATCAACAAGGACAAGGAAATTGGATGGATATAAACAATCAAACCTTAACTAAAACTGCAATAACCATCAGGCAGCAGGTTTTGTTCAAATCAACTTACATATAAGAAACAAAGATAAACTGAACCCAGTGAATGGAAACAGTAAAATACATAAAACAATGACATAGGCACTCAAAATTCATCTAATTCATACCACAAAAAATAATGAAGTGATTGTAACTGGGTACGAACTTATAATCACTGAAAGAATAATTACACATTTGCTTTTTCTCTATATGAGCCTCTCTCTTTTATCTGTTTAGCCACCGGAATTACCATAAGATATTACTTCAGAGGATGAATGAGGATCATATGTATGAATGTGAATGAAGTGTAGTCTACAATCACTGAAAGAATACATAAACATGTTACTTTTTCTCCACAAATATGAGTTAAGAGCATAGGAACAGACTAAGGCTTCTCTGACAAACAGCCTCTCCCAACCCTGAAATATCAACTAGGGATGTAATTGACAACTAAAATTTTAAGATAACCTTCGCACAACTGGGATTCCTTTTAATCACCTATTATACATAACAGAAACTGGATGCATATTCTATCTGTAACATCAATGAATACTCACATTCTTAAACATATGGAAATCCGCACATAGATTGATCATATGGTAGCTTATGAAAGTAGTCTGATTATAATAAAAAAAAATTACTAAACCAAAAGAAGCAAAAAACATAATATAACGTAAAATATAATCTTCAGAATCAAAAGAAAAATTTTATTTTTTAAATAATTAACAAAGCACAAACTGAACAGCAAGAGTAATTATTTTAAGTATAAAATAAAAAATTAATAATAATAATAATAAAAATTTAACTTACACAGAGTAAGAAAAAGAACAACTTGAAAGTTGCCATGATTTCTTGTTAAAATTGCCATTAATGTAATCACTACATGAAATGTAACCAACCCTATGAGCCATGGATCTTTCCATTCAATCTGAAAAACAAACAAATGAACAGATAAATACATAAAAGAAAAACTCATCTCAGTAAAATCCAAAAATTTTATAAACTTCAAAATTTAAAAAGTATCACACGAGTAATACAAATTAGAAAATATACGTAGAAAAAAAAAATATATATATATAAAACAATACACAGGCGCGGCCAGATTTTATTACATTTTATTAAATAAAGATAGGAATCATACTTGTGGACATAAATTAGAAAAAGGCATAGTGAAAAAAAGTTCTAATGATAATTTGCAAAATAACATCAGCATCTGCATACTAATATAAATGATTTATGTGAATATGAGTCATTCAACTTTTGTAATTGGATAATCCTTCAATGTTTTCAATTAAATTTGTAAAATAATTCATTTAAAACCAAGATAACATAATATATATGATGTTTCATTTTAATCACCCCAGGAAATTTTCTCGTAAACTACAGATTAGAGGGGGACACCTCATGGTGACCTTGGATTTTACCTTCAATGTGACCATTATTTCAAGGTTAACATGATTTTTTCAAATAGAATAAGCTATGTTTGATCCCATCAATGAAAAGAGCAGAAAATTTTATACTGAAATATGTAGTCACAATATTACCTTGGACCTTTTTTCGAAGCGTTTCGTTTTAATCACCTCAGGCGATTTTCTCGTAAACTATGCACAGTACAAAAAAAAAATACTTTAACAAAAGTTAATCATTTTGAAAAGGGATACCTCATGTGACCTTGGATTTTGAACTTGAACTTCACCTAGACCTGATTTCAATGTTAACACAATTTTTTTCACTTGGAATGACGTATTTTGAATGAAAAGAGCAGACAATTTTACATTGAAATATGTGTAACACATATGACCTTACACATTTTTTTGAAGGTCATACAGCTAAACATCAGAAATAGTATTATACGATAGTGTAGTCATTTTTGTGGTCTTCCCACAGTTGGCAAGATAAATGACCCGTAATATAACTATTCTATGAATACTGTATGACCTTCAAAAATGTGTAACTCGTGTAACACTATCTCCAAATAACATCATCCTTATGACGCTATCTTTGATAGTTAATCTGTGATCTTCTAAGGTCATATCTGTAACTACATATTTGAATATAAACTTTTCTACTTTTTTCATTGGTGGTGTTAAAAAATAGGTCTTCCTATTTAAAAAAAAAAAAATTGTCCACCACCATTCATTCATTCATTCATAATGGGATGACCTTAATCGCTCTCAAGTGTGGAGCATTGATTGGAAGATACAATTTGCGTTCACTGTCGAAGAGAGTTTGTTAGCTTGTTGTGGGTCCATGAATATCTACAAAATGTTAAAACATTGGGGAACATTATTACTTAATTTGTCAGTTTTGGGAAATCACCATCATGACAAACTGTTATTGATGTGGGAGAAGAGACTTTTGCACATCAGAACTATACTTCATGCACCACACAGGGGCAGGTGGAACACTCGAGCTGGAAATGTGTGCTGGTATGAAGGCATCGATTCACCAATGAAATACCAATGCAGAAAAGTTCTGAAGAGTTAGCCATTCCAACATTGACAATGCAAGACTATATGCAGAAAGGACTTGAAAGTTAAATGTTTTCGTCCTATTTTTTTGTTTAGTCTTTTTCTGGGTGAAAAACATTTTGACGTAATCATCGCCCAGACATGATATATGTGTTTTAAAAAACAAAATGTTAAAAATTAATTAAAAACAAAAACATCTTTAAAAGCAATTAAAATACATCTTAAAATGGAAAAACCTGTAACGAATGCTAAGATTAAAACAAACCCACAAATATATCACGCTATATATCTGATTAAGATAATAAGATTAACATCTGCTTTACAGCAAATGGTATAAATAGCTGAACACAGTAATTCAAATATTTGAATATAAATGGGCAGCCCTAAGGAATCAAAAACCTAAGATCAATTTTTAAACCTTAAATTTGTGATGCAATGCCACATGCCACAGTGCCCTATTCAAACAGCAGATAATAACCTCCGCTCAACGGTTATTTCTGCATGAGGAGCTTCATAGTGAAACACTGTTCTTAACTGGGTTAAGTTTATTCTTCATGGCAGCATCCTACTCGCTTTGCCACTATCATGAACTATCCTCTTCACGAAAAAGACAAGATCATTAGAAGCTAAAAGGAGACAAAACAACTTCTTTTGTTGCATTATCTACGCACTGACTGCCTGAAATTCCTGAATGGCTGGGGATCCAGCAGAAGCTTACTGTTGTATTACCTCTAGTCACATTTGAAATGACATACTGAATCGCTCGAACAACAGGGTGTCTGGAGTATACATCACTAATTGCCTGTAAGGCACTCATGGAATCTGAGTAAACCAGAACATGTTGAAATTTTGGGCTAACCATATGTAAAGCCTTATTAATAGCATGCAGTTCCATAACAAAAAAGCTGACCATGCTGGAAAGGCCAAACATGTTCTGTCTAGAATTAATATTTCTAGAGCCATCTGTATAAACTGAAATATCATGATTCATGCTATTCATAATACCATAAAATTCATTATGGAAGATAACCAAATTTGTGTTCTTTTTATTTTACTGACAAAGATCAAAGCAGTAATTAACGACAGGAGGATGCCAAGGAGAGTAATAACATGGAACAAGAGTAAGGACTGGAAGTAATTATACATTTACAGCTGAGAAAAGTAGTTGAGCTCTGATGGCTAACAAGGTAGATATTAGCTGTTCCTGGTATTGATTAGAGCATATTGGTTTGAGAATACTACATCAAAGGTTGGATGAGTTGGTTGCTCTTTAATGCGAGCCATGTAGAAGCATATCAGTTGCTTCCGTCTGTTACAAAGAGATGGCTCATCACTGTCCACCAGCAAACTTACCATGGAACTAAAGCGAAAAGCACTCATGGCAAGACAGATGAATAAATGATGGTCTGCATCGAGCATTTTTAGTGACCCATGCTGAGGAATAAGCCACGCAGACAAAGCAACTAAATTGAAATTCTAGAAATGTTTTTTTTTGCTGATTTCAAAAATGTTCTCAGAATTTTTCTATCACTGTCTGTTTTGTTATTTTGCCCTAATTATCATTACATATTATGGTGTACATAATACTGTTACATATTATTGTTGATGACTTTTAGTACAACAGAACTGTTATTTGTAATATATATTTATAGAGATTAATCATATTTGTGTACATTAATTATGTTTGTACAGCAATGACTCATGCTGACTGATGATTCAGAAATGTGTCACAACTATGGCTAATCATAAGTGTTGCCAGTTTCAAGCAGTGTGCATTTATATTTCAGTTAGTAAGCATTCAGATGTGTCTAAATTTGTTCACTTGTGTATTTCTTTGTTAATTTACAGTTAAGTAGGTTTTATGTGTTTAAAATATCAAGTGGCACAATGCTTAGTAACTGTGGAAATAAACTAGAATTATTTTGTTACATTGTGGCGAGTTAATGTTAAAAAATCAACTGCACATATTTACTCCATACATTAAAAAGTGTTACAAACTTTATTTTGGATGTAAATTTGGTAATCAACATGACCTGGACTCCTCATTGTTGTTGCATTACTTATGTCACTCTTCTTTCAAAATGGGTTAAAGGATCACAATGCATGAAATTTGCTGTGACAATCATCTGGAGGGAACCAAGGGATCATTGCACTGTTACTTTTGTTTGACAAATGATTGTGGTATAAATTCTAAACCAAAACATACTTAAAATACCCCAATTTACCATCTGCTATCACACCAGTTCCTCACAGTGATGAACTGCCAGTGCCAAAACCTCCTAAAAGTATAATAAAGTGATGATTAAACAGAAAATAAATCTGATGATGATAGCTGTGATGATGATTTAACTAATAGTTCTTCATTTCAAGCTTCAACTTCCGAACCTCATCTTCTCACTCAGGAAGATCTTAATGACCTTGTTCAAGATTTGAATCTTTCTAAAAGTCAATCTGAACTTTTGGGCTCCAGATTAAAAGGCTGTACTCTCCTCCGTCACGAAACAAAAGTTACTACATTAAAGAGAAATAGACAAAATAAATTTGAAAACTGTTTTTCTATTGAAAATGAAGTTGTTTTCTGTAATAAACAACAGAAAATAACTGTCTTATGGAAGCCCTTGGTCATGAACACAAAATAGGGGAATGGCGTTTATTTATAGATTCTTCAAAGAATAGCATAAAATTTGTACTTCTCCACAATGGAAACAAATTTCCATCTATACCACTTGCTCACGCTGCCAAAATGAAAGAAACTTATAAAAGCATGGTACTGTTACTGAACAAAATAAACTATAAACAATTTGAATGGCATATCTATGGTGATTTAAAAGTTATTACACTTCTACTGAGACTACAGCTTGGTTACACAAAGAATTGCTGCTTTCTGTGTGAATGGGAGAGTAGAGACAGATGTAATCACATCGTGAAGAAGGACTGGCCGAAGAGAATATGTTTTAATCCTGGAGAAAAGAATGTTAAAAACAAATCATTGATTGATCCAAAAAAAGTGTACTTGACTCCACTTTACATAAAATTCTTCTTATGAAGAACTTTGTCAAAGCTATGGATCAAAATGGGTCAGATCTTTCTTATTTAAAAAATAACTTTTTCAGAATCAGTGAAGCTAAGATTAAATAAGGAATATTCATAGGATCACACATATGGAAACTGATAAAAGATAATAACTTTGATAATCAATTGAATGATGCCGAGAATTCTGCTTGGATATCATTCAAGAGTATCTGCAAAAACTTTGGAAATCATAAGGAAGAAAATTATAAAGAAATAGTAGATGATCTTTCAACATCATACAGACTCATGGGGTGCAATATGTTACTGAAAATCCATTTTTTCCATTCCCACTTAATTTCTTCTCAGAAAATCTTGGAGCAGAGAGCGACGAACATGGGTAGCGGTTCCATCAGGACATTTCGACTGTAGAAAAACGACATCAGGGAAAGTGTGGTCCATACATGCCTGAGACTATTGTTGGACACTTAAAAGAACTATTATTGGACCTGAAATAAAACACTACAAAAAAAGAAAATACGGCAAGAAAACTGACACTTCCATCTTCTAGGTAAGCATATATTTTATTGTATTGTGTAAAAAAAACTAAAAAATTTAAATCACTCGTCACTCAAAAACCTTATGTGATGATGAAAAACCAGTTAAAAAGTTACTTTTTTAAATTCAAAGTAAAAATACTAATAAGTACACATGTTATAATTTTTGTGGCAAAAAAAATTAATTTTTTGTTGACCAGTGTTATTAGATAAAACTCTCGGCATGTCTAGTATTTTTAAACATTTTAAACACATAAAGGAGCTTCAGCTCCTTTAAATGTGTTATCCACGTTAGTCATTGGTCAATCTACCCCGTATGCATGGATCTACTTGTACACCATGTAACAATAGTTGACAGTAAACATGTTCCCTCAACCGTGAAAAGAATTGCATATCGTTTTCTCCAGACAAAACTTGAATCTAGTCGTTTTACACTACAATTCAAAATGAGTTATTATGTTTTGGAGCAGCCTCTCACCAGTAGTTAGTCCTACAAGGAAAAATTGAAAATCCATCTAGAGTGACGAACAACACACAATAGGTTTGCACATACAGTTTTTTATAGTATTTATGGCTACGTGAAACAAGGTAACACTTACTAAACTTCCCTGTGGTATTCCGTTTTCTAATGTAAAATCTTCAGATACTCGTACAAACTCAAATTCGAAAAGTCCGACTACTGAGGAAATACTGAAAAATGCAATGAGATTCCCTCATATACCCCATTCATGCAATTTATTTAGGATTCGTCTCTTCCAAGTAGTGTCCGCGTAATACGACTTTTGTATATCAAAAATAGAGCCAACGAGATGTTGGCGAAGTCTGAAGGCTTTTTACATAACAGACTCAAGAGCAACTACTGTCGCTCGCAAACGAGAATGCGAGTTTTGCTACAGCGGGGCGGAAGGGCATGTACTGTCCTTGGTGTGGTTCCTATAACGACGGTACTGTTACTAGTTCGAAAAAAACATTGTGTTTGCATTTACAAGTGCCTTATTTCAGCTTCCGTAATATTTTACATATTATATTACTCATTCATTCGCCAGGAAGCATCGAGACGTTTTAACTACAACAGTTTTCTTATTCATTTAGTTATCTGTAAAGTTATTTAAATATGTTATTTTTTCTTAAATAGTAAAGTTTTATTGTGTATTTTATTAATGTTTGTATAAATATATTAGTCGATAACTACAAAAACACATTTTTTTCGTAACTAGCAATTCTTTGAATTACGAAGAATATTCGAAAAAGTAAGGTCACAGTAAATATTAAAAATCGAAAAAAGTGAATTTATTAATGAAACTTACATTGAATGTTATATAGGTACATAACTATTTTTCAATGTAGTCACCATTCAGTTTTTTACATTTAGTGAGCCGTGGAATCAATTTTTCTATACCCTTGTTGAAGTCGTCTGCCGCCAACTAACCCCTCGACCATTCGTAGACCGCGTCTTTAACCTCTAAATCGGACGAAAATCGTTTTCCACTGAGATGCTCCTTTAGACGAGTGAGAAGGAAGAAATCAGAAGGTGCAAGGTCAGGGCTATGGGGTGGATGGTTTAAAACATCCCAACTAAAAGATATCAAAAGGTCTACTGTTTTTCTGGCTGTGTGAGGTCGAGCATTATCGTGCAAAAGACAAACACTTTTTGTTAGCCGCCCCCCTCCTTTTGTTTTGAATGGCTCGACGAAGTCTCTGAAGTGTCTCACAGTATCGATCGGCATTAATTGATTCTCCTTTTGGCAAAAAATCGATAAGCAATATTCCTTTGCGGTCCCAAAACACCGTTGCCATGACTTTTTTTTCACTTTGCTGTATTTTGAATTTTTTTTGCAGCGGGGAACCAGTATACCGCCACTGCATTAATTGTCTTTTGCTATCAGGTGTGTAGTAAGCAACCCATGTTTCGTCCCGTCACAAAAGAGTCAATAAAACTTTCTCTTCTTCTTCATTACGGTCGAGGAACTCACTTGCTGAACGAACTAGGTTTGTTTTGTGTTCTTCGGTTAGCATTCTCGGTACCCAACGGGCACACAGCTTCCGATATTTTAAACGATATGTGACTGTTTCATACAGCACGGTACGGCTGACTTCCGGACACATTTCATGGAGTTCATCCACCGTCAAACGGCGGTCATTCCGAATCAACTTTTCAACTTTTTGAACAAACTCATCCGTCACTATCGAAGGTCTCCCGCTCCGTTTTTCGTCGTTAACGTTTGTTCGGACATCTTTAAAACTTCTACACCGCTTCGCCACTTTTTTGCGCGACATGAAGCTACCGTAAGCAGCAACAACTTCACGATGAACATCCGCGGATTTCTGTTTTTTAACAATAAAAAGAGAGCGGATGAGGCCCTCATTTCGCACTTGGCGGAATTAGGAATGATAGCGTCCATTTAGAAACGTGACTGCGACGATGTCGGTCAAGCTCTCTCTTTATCTATTTAGCCTCCGGAACTACCGTAAAGTATTACTTCAGAGGATGATGATGATGAGTATGAGTGTGAATGAAGTGTATTCTTGTACAATCTCATGTCGACCATTCCTGAGATGTGTGGTTAATTGAAACCCACCCACTAAAGAACACCTGTATGCACGATCTGGTATTCAAATCCGTATAAAAATTTTTTCTTTACTAGGGCTTGAACCTTATAACTCTCGATTTCGAAATCAGCTGATTTGCGATGTCGCGTTAACCACTAGACCAACCCGGTGGGTTAATGATGTCGGTCAAGCTACTGACCTGTTTCACCACTCATTCTTTCACTCGGGAATCCGCCCACAGTACAGGAGTGCAAACATTGTAAAAACTAATTTCCCTGGCGTTCCAAGCGTCTTGTGACCTTACTTTTCGAATATACCTCGTATTAATCTTCTTTTTTTTTAATCTGACGTGAACACTATATGACTTCCTGGTACAAAAATCTAAAAATAATAGGATTCTAAATTATAATTTTCAATTGATAATCAAATATTTCACCAAATCTATTACATATACACATATGTAGTAATGCCTATTAATTCAAACAAACACACATTTTTAAAAGTACATAAAAATTTTTTCACTGATAACTTGATTTTTTGTGATTCTTTTTTATTATTGTAAAAATTGTTTTAAAATTACGAGTAAATAATTATTACTAAATCAATATATCTAAATTACAAAAAAAAGTTAAAAAAAAAATAAGAAAGGAGATGAAGTCTGATTCAAAACGATGTGCCTTCCCTTGAAAGATCTAAATATTTCATTAATTAAAGTTTTATCTGGCTATAATTCTGGAACCAATGAAAATAAATACCACTTACAATATATCGTTGAAAAGCTCTCAATGAGAGCTTGTTACTACAGTTAGGGAAAAGTCAAAAATTGGGTTTTCAAAAAGATGTTACAACAGTTCTAAATCCAAAATTTCAACATCCTACGGCTAATCTTTTTTGAGTTATGCGAGATACGTACGTACACACGTCACACCGAAACTATTCAAAATGAATTCAGGGATGATCAAAACGGATATTTCCATTGAAATCTGTAAACCGAAATTTTTCACTTCGAACAAGGAAGTAAAAATGAGCTCCAAACCGAAACGAGGACGAACAGTGACATAGTGAAGCCCGAAAAATAATTCGTAGTTATAAATACGGCGATGAGGAGCATAGCAAGCGTAAAATTGAGCATCAATTCAGAGAAGAAATCTGAGAGCATCAACATACACTGGAGATCATGAGCGGACCATATCCAAAGTCAAAGAGAACTCGAAAGAACTATTGACTATATTGATGAAATGTGAATAGACAACAATCTTACGTTTGGAAAATGCTGGCAAAGTAATGAAGTCGTGGGCAAAACTGCAAACAGACTAATTGTTGTTCACGCTAGCACAAAAATGGCTTCATAGCCGAGCAGAACTTGTATTTCTGAAAGGAAAAGCGTCTGGTGTAATCATGGCCAGATAAATGCTGAAAATTTTGAAAAGTGGCTGCAACAAAAATTAATATCTAACCTAACATACCAAACAATTATGTCACTGTTCTAGACAACGCATCTTATCATACTGTCCAGCTAAATCAGTAACCGACAAAAGATTAAATGAAGAATTGGTTGGATAACAACAACGTTCTATTCAATAAAGACTGGGAAGTTCGAATTTATCGTCAGTAATTGATCGCCACAAAAAAGGGAAGACCTACCGTGTAGATGAAATTAAAAGGTAAAGGTCACACAGCACTGCAGCTACCACCGCATATGTGTGAATTAAATCGAATAGAATTTATTTGGTGTAAAATAAAAACATTAATAAGAAATGAAAATTTTGATAAAAATTGAGTATATTTGCTCTGATAACTAACACATGTAAAGTAATTTCATCCATTTCGAAAGAAGACTGGGGAATTTTCTGTGAAAATGTAGAAAGAGAATATTGGAAAAATGACAGACAGATTGAAAACTTGATGAAAAATTCTGTTACACAAATTAATGACGAAGATAAAGGCAGCTCAGACGAGGATGATAGACGATGAAGATAAAAAGTCGTTAGTAGAAGTTTTAGCCGAAGAATACTTAATAAATGTATATTTTGAATGTTTTTCGCGACTTTCCCTTATCCAACCTCTCTTTTTTACCTTTATTTCTAAAGAAAAAAATTTTTTAAATAGATTAATATAAAAATAATTTTAAAAAGAATTTATAAAAAAAAGAAGATACTTGATGATAAAAAAATAAATAAAAACCAGAATTAAGAAAGCGTATCATCACACGGTTGTGTGTGTTTGTGTGTGTGCGTACGTAAGCGAGAGTATGCATGTGTGTATTTTGTATAGCGAAAAGGGAGACAGAAATGAACAAATTTATTGTAGGGTCAGTGAGGAATGTATTTAGAAAAATATTAACAATAACTTTCATGACGTCAACCGCACATTACTCGTTAAAGGCCGCATTCCTGGTGTGTTGTGAGTGTGCGTCGCAAGCGAAGTGTGTGTGTGTGTGTGTGTGTGTGTTTTGTATAGCGAAGGGGAAGATAGTGAATGAACAAGGTAGGGTCAGTGAAGAATGTTTTTAGAAAAATATTAACAATAATTATCATGAAGTCACTGCACACTACTCGTTAAAGGCCGCATTCCTCATCCTCACAGTCCCTTCTGCAACAGATGATCTACCCTGGCAAAAACTGCATTGTTCGGTAGTGATTGAGAGTTTCTCTCAAAGTACTACACTTTCTTTTTTTTTAACCTCCAGAACCACCGTTATGTGTATCTTCAGAAGATGAAATGAACGATTTGTAGCGTGTGTGAAAATGCCATGCCTGACCGGGATTCGAACCCGAATTACTACACTAGACGACGGTTTACCATTCGTTCTCTCAACTTGTACAGGGCACTGCTCAATTTTTTTTCCTGGGTGCACAACGAGGTGTCGTTGTCGCTGACGACACCAGGAAAAAAAATTAACAATTAAAATTTATCTTAAAAATTAAAAGGATGTAGAATGCCTATGCGGTATGCTAAGTGGGAAATAAAAACTATATTAAAAATCAAACATAAGCAAAAAAGTTTTTGTCTTTTGCCATAAAAAGGTAAAAATATATGTTTTGGCCTAATATTTGAATCCAGATAGATTACTGCCATGATACGACTAACTGCCTTAGAAATCATAAGACATTAGATAACATCGACACATTGTTAGTCCCTAATTAAACTTCCGATGCAATGCAATGCCACATGAACAGACAGTCATAAGGATGTCATGTACCGTTAGTTGGCAGTCGCAGCGAACACAGACATGTGTTCGCTGTTTCGGTCTAATTGATGAGGTGTTCCCTATTTTCAAACTGAAAATAATAACCTCCTCTCGACGATTATTCCTAAATGAGGAGCTCCACAGTGACACAATATACTTAAATGGACGAAGATAATCAATATTAATTGTTATACCCTGCTAATTAGAGCAATATAATAACACTGTCTCTGAGTAGGGATAAAAACATTACAATGGCTTGTCCCGGTCGCTGTAATAAATATATCAGTCACCATGTTTTGTATTGATATCAGAGTGTGGTATATGGCTTTCCGGTACAATTCATTCACTCATCCTCTGAAGATATACTTAACTGTGTTTCCGGAGGTAAAAAAAAAAAAAAAAGTACATTACACTTGCCCACCAGGCTGGTCTGGGTGGATAACACGACATCACAAATCAGCATTTTAGACAGTTCTAAGGTTCAAATCCTAGTAATGGTAGTTACTTTTATACGGATTTGAATACTAGATTGTGGATACCGGTGTTCTTTGGTGGTTGGGTTTCAATTAACCACACTT
>JAAAKQ030125774.1:0-13656 GCA_010016005.3 Zanna intricata | reverse complement strand
CCGTAACTCGCAAACGAAGCATTTTAGGACGTATGTTTACGTGAACTTTTTCCATTATTTTTACGATTGGTAGAGGTTGTGGAAGTCCCGGGAAAACGTCATGATACAGTTTGTATTTGAAATTTTTTATTAATGAAATAAATCTAAGTACGGTTGTGGAAGTCACAAGCGGAGAGTTGATACGCTCTAACAATCCCAAGAGGACCCCGAAGGGGGGCCCCACTGCAGGAGTCCAAGTGGGAGGGGCAGTAGAATGGGTAATCTGCTGCCACGATCCCCAGGTTGGCTGACGTTATGCCGAGAGGCGATTCCGGCCGCCCCTGGGATGAAGGGGAAGGTATTTTAGTGGGTGAGAGCCCCACACTGTCATCTGTGCGGGCAGATGTCGGCTGGCAAAGCTTTTTCCTCTTCCTACGCAAAAAAAAAAAAAGTACGGTTGTGAGAGCCAGCACAGTTGATTGTGAGTTTTCTCATATCGTTTTTATAATTCAAGTTGTGCACGGAAGTTATTAAAAATATAATTTGTTCAAATTTAACATAATGTGTCCGAGTACTCGATTCAAACTTTTAGTACGTACGGGAGGAACTACATGTCTATTGAATTATGCCCAATATTATGAGCTTCTAAACTTTTCCACTAAACAGGAGACTTGGATATAATTTTATGTTTGGTGGTTACAGAAAATTATAAAGTATTAGGTAGCGTAAAGGACTATAAACAAGACGTACCAGTTTAAGTATAGAAATATATAAAACTATAAAAATCACAATTGCATCAAAATTCTAAAAAAAATTATAAAACGTTATAATAGAATTGCACGAAATAAATATATTGTACACATTCATAAATTACTAGATGAAAAAGGATTTTCGTGATTAACTTTCCTAGCCTTGATGGTTTTAGGAATTTCTATTTGTAGTACTTCCTAGGGATTTTAAATATTAATGACTTAATTATGCAATATTTAAATAGAAATATTTAAATGTTTTTCTACGAAGAGAAAAATGTTCAAGAAAATAATTTGGGTCCGATTGTGAATCCCCATTATCAAATTATGTTTTTACTTTAAAATTTATTCAATATTAAAAGTACCATGGAGAAAAAAATTAGAATTCTTAGTAAATATTTTGAGTCCTAGTTGAACCCCTTGAACAAATGTCGTTTTACCATTAAAATTCCGTTGTATTTCCAGTATAATTGATAAAAAATCTTATGTGGACACCACATGACTTCCTTACACGTCATTATATTGATAAACATTTTTTTTTTCAATGAAAAATACATAAAATTTTATTTTATTAATAATTTCTGATATTTTTTAATTTTTATTATTCAGTTATTATTTATCGTAATTTTTTTTTACAATCATTGGTTAATAATTATTAATAAATCAATATATTTAAATAAAAAAAAAACGAAAAAGAAAAGGAGATGAAGTCTGATCTGCTTTCCCCTTATACAATCCAAATATTTAACTAATAAAGTTTTATTTGGCTATAACTCTGGAACTGAAAAATAAGTACTGTACCAGTTGTGATACATCGAAGAAAAGCTCAAATGAGGGCTTATAACTACAGTTAAGAAAAATTCCAAAATCCAAATTTTTTGAGTTTTGGCCTTTTTTTGAACATTTTTGGTTCAGTCGATTACAATCAAAAGGAGAGAGAGGTGCACAACTAGATGTTACAACAGTACTAATTCCAAACTTTCAACATCCTAAGGCTAATAGTTTTTAATTACGTGAGATATATACGTACGTACGGACGCCACGCTGAAACTAGTCAAAATGGATCCAGGGATGGTCAAGATGGATATTTCTGTTGAAATCTGAAAACCGAAATTTTTCGCGATCACAATACTTCCTTTACATCGTACAAGAAAGTAAAAAATTCAAAATTGTTATAAAAAAAAAATGTGAATTACACTTTTCCCCCTTATTTGCCGTTACCATATGATATTTTAAAACCAGCTACAACTTTAAAAACAGATAAAATATCAGAAACTCTAAAATTTTTAACTCAAGTCGGATTTTATGGGACCCTTAAAAAAAAAAAAAAAAATTTCCATATCGTTTACATTAACACTAGGCACAGTTGAATTTCCGGTCTTGGAAACTGAAATTTAAAAAACAATTTATATTTTAAGTAGGGTGCCATTTTCACTTCTTATTTATGGGGTATAAAAATTTTTTTATAAGAGTGATTTTTTACTTCAATAAGTCGTCCCGGCCTGTTTGTTTTAATGTTATACAAACCTCTAATTTGTCTCAGATACTTATTTATCCGAATTGTTTTAGTAAAATGTTATTGTCTTTCAGAGCTGAAATACGGACGAAATCTTTGGCTAGCCGAATTCAAAAACAAATCGTTTCTCGACGTATGTTTTTATGAATTTATTTCATTTTTTTAATAAGAGGAATAAAATAGAACGTTTAGGAAAATTCATTAAAGTATTGGAGTATTTAACTCCCTGAAATATATATATAATTTTGTTTTTATTTTTATGACTTTTCAATCATTTTATTTCTTTATATATATTTTTATTATTCTCGTTATAATGATAAATACAACGAAGAGTATTATAAAATATGCAACTAAGTACTTTTTTCATCTATTTCAATAAACAAAAGTTCACAATTCGATCAGCATATATTTTACTCTATTTATTATTTCTGTATTTGTTTAAGTTTTACTCAAAGTAAGTTTACTTTAAAAAAAAAATAGAGAATATTTACTTAAAGTAAACTTCTAAGTTGCAACGACGAAAATTATAAACATTCTTTCACCTCTGAACAATAATAATCTATCTATCATTAACTTTAAATCGAACAATAAATAAATAAGAGCTTTTTTTGTAGTGTATGCAAAACGTTTTCAAATAAGCTGTCACTACATTACAAAACAGAATTACGCCATATCTCGTAATAAATCCCGTTATCAGTTTTATTTTTTACAATGTGTAGTTATATTTTAAGTAAAGGTTGTCGGGAATACAAGGTATTACGCAGTCTTGAAACAAAATTAAGTTAAACGAGTAAGAATTCGAAATTTTTTTCTGAAAACAAAAGTAAAAACAAAATGATAGTTAAGCATAAATAATGAAATAATTAACAATTTAATTTATTTACTTCATTCATAAAAATCAGGTCTTACAACAAAGTGAAGAGTAAGAAAGAGAAAAAATAGAAAAAAGAATTTTAAGAAATATTTATGGGCCGAAATATGTAGATGGAATTTTTACATTGAAAAATTAAAAAGAAATTTACAAATAAACAGAAAAAATTAGGGGACTTAATCCGGAAAAGAAGGTTACAGTTTTATGAGTATTTATGCAAAATGAACAAACAAAGGTTGACAAAACAAATATTTAATTTTTACATAAACGGAAGCGTAAAGACCAACAGGTTTAAAGAAATAGGAACAGATTGACAGAGATTAAACATTTCTAAGGATCTGTGTAAAGACAATGATAAATTTAGAAAAGTGGTTAAAAAGTCTTTTCGAGAAAGTTTACAAAGAGAAAGAAAAATAAGGTTATAAACATGAGATAGACGGAAGAAATACGACAACAATAGAGCAAAAGAATGAAAACCTTTTGAGAAAAGAAAAAGAAGTCAAAACTATTCAAACGTTATCCGTAGTGGTCGAAACGAAAAGAAAAAATGTACAGAATGTTCAACTTAAAAAATCCCCCATCACTTAGTATAGTCTGTAAACAACAGTCTATTAACAAATACTTACATAATAGTTTATAGAAGGTGAATGTGTTGAAGATGATGTTCATCCACTTCTATGTACTTGTCAACACATTTGACTATGTTCTTGGTTACTCTTCTTAGCTGTACCCTGCCTATTTCCTGGATTACATTGGTAATTCCTGCAGGGTGTGTGGACTGTCCCTGTAAACAATTTTCTTTAAGTTACCTCATAGAAAGAGTCTGGACTAGTCAGATCATGGGATCTTGGTGGTCACAGTCCTTTAGAAATAATTCTTCCACCGAAAATATCCTGTAGCATCTCCATAGTAGAGCAAAAGCGCTGTCCTGTTGCAACAGTCAAACTCATCCTCTTGCATTATGACCCGTTGTATAATTTCTTGGTAGACGGCAGTTATCCAGAGTTTTTTCAAAAGATAAGGGTCCTATTATTCTTTACCTTAAAACCGCACACCCTATACCTGTTTTTTGTGGGTTAGGAAAAATTCAAAGAAAATTTGAGGGTTTTCAGTACTCCAGGTTCGGTAATTCTGATTTTTAATATACCCACCAAAGTGAAACCACGCTTCATCTGTAGAAAAACAGTTGAACTAAAATGCCAGATTACCTCTAATAAAGTTCTTGAACCGCTGACAATAGTGAACCCTTTTGTACACAATAATAATATGCTTTTTAACCACATAATGTGCTTTTTTAGTATAATATAACCCTTTTTGCATTTGGTATGGATAACATTTCAGCATTCTCCTCACTACAGTGTGGGCTGAAAATAGAGAGATGTTCTTTTCCCGGCTTAGTCTCCGCAAGTATTTATGATTGCCATTTTAATGTCCTGTACACCTGCGTCGTTAAAACTGACCTGTATTGGGCACGTTTCTGTTTTAACACCGAACCTATTTCGCGAAATTTTTTAATTAACTTCTGAATAACACTATTCATGGTACTTCTCCCAGAACTTTCGCCAACACAAAACATAAGATTTCGACTTTAAATAAGTTTCCTTCAGGAATAGACATCGTTCGACAGTTAATCGCATTTTAATAAACAACAGCACTCGATTATGCAGCCTTGTTCAAAAGGTAATGCTCGACTAGACTGGAATGAAAAAAGTAATTTTATTTCAAATGAGGTGTAGCGGTAAGGAATCAAATGTCCAGGTTGAAAACCAGTTGATTCTATAATTTTTAAATACAATTTTGTAAAAGAGTTTAATAAATACGACTATTGAATCTTATAGTGTAAAATTTTAAAAATCCTACAGCTGGACTGAATTCATAATGATAAAATTATTTTTACTTTCCCGAAGTATGTAGTTAGATTATTTTTTTTATATTAAAGGGAAAAGTATGGTGATCAATGTCAAAAATAGGTAATCGGATTTTTTGCAGATTTTTATGTTTTAGAATCCAACTAATTAATCTAGATTGTACGTACGATGTACGTGTGTACATATGTGCATTGTACTGATTTTGACCTTATATCTTAGGATTGACGGAACCGACTTTCTTCAAATTTGACTCAAATATTTCTTTACATGGACGATTGATCATAATAATTTGTTTTCAAAATTCGTTTAGGATAAGGGGAATATCGTGAAAGGACTAATTTCTATTTTCTTTCAAAGAAAACTGTTAAACCAAATTTGTTACCTACAATGCATAAATAAATATTCAAAAAAAAGCTTTTCAAAAAAGTCAGTCTCCACTTGTTAAAACTGAAATTCTTTTGTTCTATCGCTTTATTTCCCTTCGGTTTAAATATTTTTCAAAAGTTTGTTGAATGTTTATACTTTACATATAGAATTATCGAGAAATGAAAATATTTCGTAAAATAGTCGACCCAGAACCTAAAATGCAGAAAAGGTTTCTTAAACATTTGTTTTTTTTAGCCTTTACTGAAGCGGGTGTTAGATTTAGAGAAAGTCCCAGTTTTTTTCTCTCTTAATATTTATTATTAATAGCCAGGAAAGTCATGCAAACTTTTTTTTTTAGTTAATTTTTAAAAAAAAATTTTTGTAAATTATTTTTCTAAATTGTTGATTTTAGTAAGCTGAATTAAGAAACTAAGAAACAAAACCAAAAAAGTACAAATCATTTTTGAAAGTTAATTTTAGTGTTGTCATAGTGATGGTGTGTTATTACTTGTAAAACAAAACATTAAAAGATTATTTATAGCTCATTAAATGTTTCTCCATACGAAAATTAAATTCCCGTGACACAACTATTGAAAATTATTTTTTGTGCATGTTCTTCCAATATTTTACTAGATGTACGGGGTTATATTATTTTAACTTTTTCAAAGTAAAGAATCAACCAATTAAAATATTCCCATTGTACATGTATTCAAATGTAACATGATAGTCCGACCGCATACAATTTACGTATCTCCAGCTTTATTTAAACAATCTATGTAAATTAAAATAATCATTTTTAGATACATAAATAAAAGAAGTAAACATAAACGGTAATAAACTAAAATAGTAACCCAATTTAAATACCTCGCAGTAATAATAAGTAACAACTTAAACGAAAAAACCCCAATCCAAATAAGAACAAACAATCTAGCTAAAGCAAAAAAATTAATCTGGTAATGACAGATCTGGTAATCAGTAAAAAATGTCTACCCAAAAACACAAAAATAAGACACTACAACACAATTTAAAACACATATGCAGCAGAAACACTGTTTCAGCTGAATCAAAGAACAATCAAAGACTCAAGTCAATTGACTCCAGAAAATTGAAAGAATTATGGAATAATCTGCATCAACAAAATATACCTGTACAAAGAGTTAGAACCCATCACCGACACCATGCGTAAGAAAAAACTAAGATTATTTGGACACATTATGAGGATAAGATACGAAACTTCTGAAACAGCTGGTACAGTACAATCTCGACTCGAAAAATACCAAGAAAGGATGCAGTTGAATCAGAGAAATAAGAGACGATCTCAAGGAAATTCGCCTTACACCAGAAAACACCACAGACAAGATAAAATTAAACGAAAAATCAAGGACAAAAAGTTTCGTTTCACGCACAGAAGAAAGAAACTCTCACAACACGAACATTTTCATCACCAGAAAAATTGGAACAAGTAAAACAGTACTGGGAGGACCGCAAGGTCCGAACAGTCCCTTCGAATTGACTTGGATAATGGACTGACCAAAGTGAACTATACGGTCATAAAAGATGAAAAAATCAGCTTGGAGAATTAGTTTCATTATTGTAAACTATACCAGGTTTTTATAAATAAGTCAGATTAGCGTGCTATTGTTACACTAGTTATATTAAAATCTGCTTCAAAAGCCACCTGATTTAGTTATCCTGAATCCACAGTCAAGGTGTATAGGATTGATCATTGCATCTTATCGATTCAACTCCTTTATCTCAAGATGTTCCTTTTGTATTTCCGACAACTTCTAGATAAATAGTTTATATTTATAAAATATAGAAATATATGAAATTAATAATGGAATATTGTACAGTCACTCGACTTACGTCGCTGTATAAAATTACACTTTTTTATGACTTCGGAAATGAGTTTAATTAAGGTTGCAAGATTTGAGGTCTCTGTATCTGTATCTGAAAAAGTTAACTTCTAAACTGTTGGTGAATGGTAATTTAAATCAGGTGAATCACGTAAAAAATTACGTTCGGTTTCGTTCATTTTGAATTTAATTAAAAAATCGTTCAGAAAAGCTATATTGAAAATTGTATTCTTTACACTGTTTGATAATTATTTGGCACTTGTGCACTTTAGGTGGTACCACAGTTTGAAAACATTTTTCGTCTAAAAGTGATCGATTGTAGATCTATTTTACATGCTGATTACGAATATGTTATTTATTTGATATTTTTTTTTATATCGGGTGATATTATTTAACAATAACCGAGAAGTTTGCTGCTTATAATTATAAATATAAATTAACCAAACTTAATCTACGCTCGCTTCGCTCGTTAACCTCGATTAATTAACAGTAATGTTTTGATTATTTAGATGTATAAATAATTGCCATGATTACTGAATTTATTATTTAAATACCTAAAACATTACTGTGTTTATTAGTCGAGGTCAGCGAGCGAAACGAGCGTAGGTTAAGTTTGATTAAATTACAATTATAAAATAAATATCAGATCATTTTAAGAAAAAAAAAGTTTTTTTTTTCAAACTGCGGTACTATCTAAAGTGCACAGGTACGGTCTAATTATTTCAGATACGGTCAGCTACTAAGAAAAAAAGTGTAATAATAATATAAATCCAAATTATTTATTAAATTTTAAAATTTTGTAAAAACAAACCGAAATAAATTTAATTAAACAAAAATCAAAACAATCCTTTTTTCTGCTATGATTTTCAGCGATCTTTTCTTTATCTTGTCTTTATTAAGCTGATGTGTTTGAGATTAAAAAACTGAAATTTTACTTAATTCTAATTAAATTTCTTCATAATAATATTTAGTAAATATTTTAGTTTAATAGAACAAAATTATCATTATAACATTATAAATGCGATGTTATAAAAAAACCATTTTTTTGTATTTAGTTTTTATATAATAACAAATTCAGTTAAGTATTATTTTTGATTTTCCTGAAGCGATCAAATTACCATTATAATAACAAAAAGGTATTTTAAAATCTTTTTTTTATTTCCTAACTTAGCTGAGATAATTAAACTAAATATTTATTAAATGTTGGTACCAGGAAATTCAATGACAACAAAAGAAAAATATTGTTTTATTACAACGGGTAACATTTTTTCCCATTATGCTTGTCGGAAAACTAAGGTCTTATCTACTACCATCCATATACCTATTAGCTATTAATGTTTGCCAGTGGAAATTGATTGAGCAGTTACCTCTTTCTTGTTTATTTATATGAAATAGTATTTTCTGTTTTATTCTTTAATATCATACTAATCATCTAGAAACAGGTCGAAACACAGGATTTAAACTATTTAATTCGCTGCTTATAGATTCAAGAAATATTATAGATCTTGGAAAAGTTTAATAGTGTTATAATACAAAGAAAAGCTTATTCTTCGAAACTCGTTGTCGTAAATAGATGCTTTTGAAGTCGAAGTTCTGAGATTCAAATACTAATAAATTTTTATTCGGATCTGAATACTAGATCGTGGATACTTGTGTTCTTTGGTGGTTGGGTTCCAATTAACCATATATCTCAGGAATGGTCGGTCTGAGTTTGTTCAAGACTACACATTTACCGGTACAATAATATTACACTGATAAGTCACTAATGACTTTAATTGTTGATGCGACTGAAAATAAATATATATTTTTTTTAAACTACTCTTCTGAGGAAGAATTTGTAATTAGTTTTCCTCTTGTCTTATTTTAACGTACTCTTAATCGAACAAATTGTGCGAAGTCAAAATATAAAAATGTAACACTTTGTAATTTAAACATCACTAGTTATGCATGTCTATACAGAATGATTCAAGAAGTGTTACCGGTACTTTCTGAGCTCATTCTACTAACAGAAATAATGAAAAACATTTATATAAACGTGGGTCCGAACCTATGGTTATCGGGCGAAAAAGATTTCGCCCTGATTCCTGGGCAAAAGTGAAATAAAACAGTACTGAAATTCTAGGAACCTAACTTACGGTTTCTTATAGTTTTTGACTTGATAAATTAAATAACAGGATCCAGAACCATATATCCACTAGAACAGTTTTCTTAATATCTGACAGAACAGAAAACTTTGTTTTGTAAAAGCACGTTATTTTATGTTTGTAATAAAAAAAACGTTTGTTAAATACCTAATGAATGCGTTTTATTTCACTTCTTTGCCTAGGAATCAGGACGAAATCTTTCGCCACCTGTAAGTCACTAAAAGAGTGTTTCCGGACCCTCTTTATACTAACCTTTTTCATTATTTTCGCTACTAGCTCAGAAAGCGCCGGTAATGTTAAAGCGCCGGTGAATCACTCTGTATATAAATATACTTATTTATTTTTTCTTCCTTAAATATAAAAAAAAAACAACAGAAACCACGGTTATTATTTCTACTATTTTGTATAATTCCTTGAGGAATTATACAAAATAAAATTTAATCTAAAATTCCTTCATCAACTATTTATTAAACATATTTAAATCGTGTCTTGCGTTGGATATACCGAAATATTTTCTAGGTTCATAAAAAATTTGTATAGTCTTTAACAGAAAAATTTGTTGTTTAAAAACTGGCGCTTATTTTACGTATGTAATACAAATACTTTATTATATGATTAATAAATGCGTACAATTTATTATCAAAACGTTTAGAGAACTTGTTTTACATGCGTTAAAAAAAGTAATTCTTCTTACCCATTTAATATCAAGAAGTTCGACTCAAAGAAAATTATAATAGAACTAAGTTATTCATTTAAAGTAAATAATAATGAAATAAAAAATTTTATGATCAATTCGAATTTATATAAGGATAATAAATAAGTAGAAGAAAAATAATAATGAAAAAGATAAATATATAGTTTAGAATAAAAATATTCTATAGTATTTAAGTGAAGCAACAAGATGTAGATTTTAATTGTTAATAGTTTTAGCTAAGAAGGTGCAAGTAAAAGCCGGTAACACCAGGAATGAGAAGCGGAGCTCGTTTCAAAAACGGAGCGGTGAGTGAGTGAGCGAAGGCGAGGGCGTGTGCCGTGGGCGGTGCGTGGGAGGAGCGCGGCTGCCCGAGGCCGCGGCCCTATTGGCATGTGGCCCTTGACTCGTAGCTCATTTTAGCATCTACTTTTATTACACGGTTGTATTTTATTTGTATTATATAACAAAAAATAATTTCTAATTCTGTGAAGCAATAATAATAGTTTAAAATTTATTTCTTTTCTTTACTAACGTAAGGAAAAATTTACTTTCACCTTCTTAACTAGACCTATTAACAATTAAAATCTACATCTTGTTGCTTTTTACGGAAATATATTTCAAAAAATAATAATAAACGAATTATAATAGTTTTAACTGCTGGATAAATTATTTTATTTATTCCAGCATATTTCAGAACGTATAGTTAAATTAATGTACAATAATTACATCTATAAATAAATACACTAGAAACTAAATATATCTGGTTTATTTTAAAGAAAATAAGATATATAAAAAACTTAATACCGTTTATTTTATAATTTATTTTTTTCACAGTAAAACTAGTAAATTGTACTGATATATTTGCTTCTTTTAGTATAATTTACGCACAATAGACAACCGTAACATGAATTTTAGCAATGATTTTATTTAAAAATTATAAAAATTCTGTTATTAAGTTCAGAAAAAATATTAAAGGCTTAGCTCCGAAATATGTCTAGAACTAGAAAATATATTTAACATTATATATGTGTGTGTAATAAAATCATTAATATTTCTAACAACGATTTAAATAAATTAAAGAGGTATTATTTAAAATAAAATAACAATAGCCCAAACTGTTATAATTTTTTTTTTTTTAAGAAACTGATTGGAGATATTTTTCGATAAATAAAATTTATAAGAGAAAAATATTAAAAATGAAAAAAACATTACTGCCAAAAACAAACATTGCTGACAAATATTTTTTTCTAATATAGAATAATTAAAAAACGTGTACGTGACAATTTTGTACGTATTTTTTTTCAAACTTTGTAAATCTGTTTAAACATATATATATTACAATTGTAAATATTTATATAGCCTATGACATTCCGGTAATCTAAGTGATTCCAACACGTATTCTTACATCTAGATCGGTGCAGTCATTGAGCTGCTACGGTGAAACAAACATGCATATGTAAACCATACCAATTACACTCCATTTTAGGCAGTCGTATAAAAACACTCGTTACATGAATAAAATTGATCATTTGATCTATCAAATGATAGATTTGAAAAAATCTATCAGATGAATCAATCGTTTATGAATAACTCGCTTCTCAACTCTTCATTCTGAACGATTCTGAAACCTCATATGTCATAAGTGAGATGCAAGTTATTAAAAGACGACTCATTCACTGATAGATTTTTCAGTTTTTTAAATTTATTTAAATATATAAATGTACGTATACATATTTATACAGCCTATGAGACTACCTGTAAATTAAGGAGTCTGACGCGGAGTCATACATCTAAATCGGTTTGGCCGTTGAACTGCTACGATGGAACAAACATACATGCATAGATACTCTTAATATATTTTAGTCCTTTTTGGGTAATCGTGTGAAAATAAAATAACTTAAAATTATGTATAATTAATTTAAACTAAGTTAATATTTTTTTTTTTTTTTTATAAAGAATAACTTGTCCTACGTATTTTTGCTTCTTGATAATTTATCAACATTTACTCAAAAATCCATCAAATGAAAAATATTCATTATAGATTTCAGACAATTTGAAAATATCTGTGATAAACGAAACATGAAATATATGAGAATTTAAGTAATCAATCTTTGAGACAAAAATATATTTACCGAAGTATAGTTATCTTTCATTACCTTTAATATGTAGTAAAATTAACGAATACTTGCCGTGTTTTTATAAGAATAGCAATTAACTCGTTAAGGAAATAAGTATTATTATTTTTTAGTTGCTTACTTACATATTGACAATAAGAATTAGATGTAATAAGTTTTTAACAAAACAATTCTATGTTTAGAATTTATTCAATACCCTGTGATAATATTTCGGAATCTAGCCACTTTTTTTCAATATTTTCTTCCAAATCAGTGTGTATTTGCAGAGGAATTATAAATATAATCTAACCAGACATGACCTATGTTAGCTAGTCAAGGTTAGCTAGCGTAGATTAAGTATGGTTAAATTATATTTATAATTATAAGCACAATGCTTGTATTGGACCTCTCTAGGTACATTTGGAAGACCCATGTTTGAATAAAATCGACAATTAGGAATAGAAAAATAGATCAGCGAGAGAAGCGAGCGTAACTTAAGTTTGGTTAGATTACATTTATAATTTCTCTGCAAATACCCTCTGATTTGGAAGGGAAAATATAATAAGTAATACGTGACGTGAAAAACTATTGTGGGGGAAAACAGAAAAGACCGGCATTATCACATTGATTTTGTTTACTATGAGATAAAATCGTACTACTACTTCGCTTTAAAATGTCTTAATCACTAAACTTATTAATATATTAAATATAAATTGTATAAATTTCATCTGAAGTATACTACAATATTTGACAAATACAATCAAAATGGTTTATTTTTTTGTAAAATCAGAAGTCAGCGAAATATAATTAATTTTGATCGAAATTTGTGAAGTGTACAAAATTTATTTAGTTTTACTTAAACAAACCTGCAACCCTTAAAAAAATTTTTTTTTTCCTTTTTAACTGACGAATTAATTCACTACGTAAGCTTAAAAAAAAAGCTTGTGCCAGTGAATATAAAAATGAATATTTATAGCTAAAATGATCTATATTTACTTTTTAACTACTTTATGTTTAAATAAATAAATACTAAAGTTTATTATATAAAAATTTGACAATAATAATATTTTCACTTTATACAGCATTCAAGAAAGAATTATTAAAATTTCCTTTTCCTCTTTTTCATAAAATTACCTGGGTCTTTTTCGTTATCCCCCTCCCCCACTTATATATGGATTATTTTTAGCAAATTGACCCTAAAATTTATAAATCTTAAAAACATTTCACCACAAAGCAATAACTTAACATTTTTTTTAACCTCCAACCATCAGAGGATGAAGATGAATGATGTGTGACATTTTAAAGCGAAGTAGTACGATTTTATCTCATAGTAAACACATCATTCATCTTCATTCTCTGACAATGCCCATGCCTGACCGGGATTCGAACCCGAGACCTCCGGATGAAAGGCCGAGACGCTATGGAAGCCGGAACTTAACTTAACTATCACATGGATAAAACAAAGCAATATCTTTCAGAATTTGTTCAAAATAATCTTC
>JAAAKQ030125752.1:0-13657 GCA_010016005.3 Zanna intricata | reverse complement strand
ATTACTTCAGAGGATGAGATGTGGATGATTTATAGCGTGTGAAAATGCCATGCCTGACCGGGATTCGAACCCGGGACTTCCATATGAAAGGCTGAGATGTTACCACTCACGTCACAGAGGCCGGCTGACCACACCATTCCAATTAAAATTTATTATAACAGTGGAGACATTTACAATGACAGGACATAGGCCGATGTGATTTTTAACGACGACCACTGTTATAATATTAAACTAGATTTACACGAGTTTTATTTTTAAAACATATTAAAAGGTTTTAGTTCTGAGTTCCTGATAATGGAATAGTTAATTCTGAAAAGCGGTAGAACTAAATATAAAATTGTTGGTAAGTGAATTTAATTATTTATTTTTTTTTTTTTTGCGTCGGAGGAGTAAAAAAGCTCTACCAGCCGCTGTGTAGGGCTCTCACCAACTAAATACCTCCTTCCTTCCCCTCCCAGAGGCGGCCGGAATCACCTCTCGGCATAACATCAGCCAGCCCTGGGTGTCGTGGCAGCAGATTACCCCTGCCTAGCACCCTTCCTGTTTGGGCTCCTGCAGTGGAGCCCCCTTCGGGGTAGGATTTAATTATATAATCTAACCATTGGGTCATGCTTGATAAAATTATTATAAACCTTTTATTTTTATGTCAAATTTACAATATTTCCTAATAGATTTCTTCAAATAATTTGAAACTCTCCATCATAAAATAGAAAGGACAAGGAATGTTATGACATAAAATTCAGTATTTTTCATTAACCGTTTCATATAGGATGTTTCAAAATTACGTTTTTCATTTCTGATGATTATTGTAGTTATAGATATTAATTTTTTGTTAATGTTGATTTGAACATAACTTTGCTATCTTATTTCAATAACAAGGTTAATTTTTATAATGAATACTACATTTAATTTACTTAAATATATAAATAATTTAATTAATTAAATCCTAGCAGCAGAAGATTATATAAAAATTTGTAATTATGCATGAAATTGAAATGATCAGTACCACGTTTAATAAATCACCAAAGTTTAACAATCCTTTTCCTTAAATACCATTAGTATTTTTAAAAAACTGGTGAACATGGTAGTCATTACCATTTAAAAAAATAAAATTATCTAGGAAACCAAAATGTTCCTGTTAAGTAGCTGTTATTTTTAACAACCTTCCATAATATCACAGTTTTGAACACGAGAGGAAATATTGTTCCACATTATTTAAGATAAGCAGGACTCACTTGTATTACCTTAACTCCCTTATATTAATCAATGAATTAATAACATTTTATTATAATACAAAAAAAAAAAGCTAATAAATTATATAACACTAAGTCAGTTTAATAATTATTAAAATGTAGCTCAAGAAAAAAGGCATTTAATATAATTTATTCAAGTAAATAATAATATAATTAATTATTAGATCATTTAGGACGTTCCCAGAATCAATCGACTTCTTTCACATGCCGAAATCCTTATGCTTCACATCAACTGTTAGCAAGAGTCATCTTTCACTCAATATCATTCTCAGTTGTAAGAAACGTATACATTAATTTATTGCTTGAAGCTATTTTTCCTGATCTTTTCTTTGCCTTTGATACATATAAAGTACTTAAAATACAAAGCACCATTAAGGGTTGCTTTTATATAATGTCAGTCAGTGCGGTAAACAGAATGAAGATGTTTGGCAAGGTTGAATATCACCAACAAATTGGCAAGCTTGCTTGCCTATATCTAATTTATATTTGGCTTAATGAGGAAGTAACAGGCAGTCGCTTACTTCTCATTTTCCCTAATAACCCAGGAAAGAAATGCTTATCATCTTTTAATATGACTATGCAATCTTTGGAAGTGACTTGTGATATGTAAGTTATTTATAACCATTATAATTGCTGCATTGAAGAAAAATGTTTAAAATAATAGATATTTACCATTACTTAAAGAAAATTTTGTTTTTTTTTTTAGGCCAAAGAAACAGGATAATGAACAGCAGCTTAAAATGAAAATGGAAGCAAATATGCTTCAGTAAAATGCATTCCTAGAGAACAAAACTGGGAAGTAAGGAAGACAAAAAAAATTAAATAATAAAGCGATGATTTTTATAATTTATAAATATTGTACTTATGAGTAATTTTTTTTTTTACTGATGAGTTATTAATTAATGTATTAAAATTAATAATTAAGGAATATTCCAGGATTTTATTTTTTGTCCTGGAAGAAAATAAATAAACTTTTTTCTTTTTTTTTCTTCAAATAATTTTAAGTTTGTTATATTTAGTTGTATTAAACATAAACATACAAAAGATAAATATACCATGCTTCTTATGTATGAGCTAAATTGATAAGCTTATCAAACATTAAACTAAATTTTTTTTTTTAATTTGTCATAAAAAATTGAACAATAGTCTGCTCATTCTATCTTGGTTCAGAATGTTTTCAATGTAACCCAATTATTATTGGTAATTAAAGAAGAAAATATAATTCTTATTTCATTTATACCATTTTTTAATGTTTCCTGATTTAGTGAACCAATACGGTTCAATAAATCAATCAAATCAAATAAAATTGTTAAAATGTGAAATTTCTGCCGTTCATAGTGATGATATTTCTATATTCAGATGGCGTGATAAATGTGTTGTATTTTTTATTTCTACATACCACAATAATTAATTGAAAAATTAGACAAATGCAAAAATTACCAACTAAAACCATCTATTATTGTAGATTACAATAAACATATGGGAGGCAGCAGATACAAGAGACCAAATGTTACAATGTTACTCTGTTGAATGGTAAAGAGAAAAAAAAAAAGGAATATAAAATTATTTGAAAGATTAATTAACATAAAAATTTTACATTCATTTATCATATGTAAGAAAACTCATTCAAAAGCAGATCTGACTTTATTCGTGTTTTCAGACCAACTTGATTAATGAACCTATACAACAGCAAAGAACTGGTAATCCAACCAGTTCTTGCAAGATTATTTAAACATCACTTTCTGGAAAAAATGTCACCTACAGGAAATAAGGAAAAACCTCAAAAAAGGTGTATTGTATGCCCCAAGAATGGTAAACGAAAGGAAAGTATCTACTAGTATTGAAACTGTGAAGGTGGTTTACGTCTTAAAAAAAGTTTTAAAAATTATGACACCAAAGTGAACTTTTAAAATATCATAATTTAAAAAAAAACAGAATAAAATCTATACTTATAAATATTGAAAAAAATAAAAATAAAATAAATAAACATAAGGATTTTATAGCGTAAGTGAAAATAATTGTGATTTTTAAAATATAAATATAGAAATTCTTAAATGTAAAGTTGCATGTGCATGTTTTGCTTATTTTTTTATAACTTCCACGCAGATAAGGAATGAACAAAGAACCAAACTGAATACAGGGTTAAGTGGCGAAATAAGACATCTGGGTACGGCGGTACCATCATTAATTAGTACTTGACTGAGTTTATATGGCAGTAGCAGCTGATAACAGATAATGATATTTTGACAGCTATAACATATTGCTGGCCTCCTAAAATCAATATATGACTATAGAGGAAATAAAATTCAATTTTTTTTTAGGTAATATATGAATTGTAACGGCAGTTTTTGACAAAATAAGGGTGAAAGAAAAGTGAAAAAACAGGTGGCATCCGTCCAAATACCCGACTAGTACCAATATTTGTTATTTTTGATTATACCTTAGATTTAGAATTTACAGAAGGAATAGTAAAATAGTTATTCTTCTACATGCATGTCATATGCGGTGGGTGACATGTTTCAAGTTTATCATATTTTTAAGAAAAGCTATCATTAGCCAGAGAGAAAACTATTTATTAAAATGAAGAATATTACTTTTTGAAATGAACGATAAATGAAGATGAACATCAGTCACTTTTTTCTTTTCTTTAATGTTGCCATTTTATAAAGGGTAATGAACATTTTTCAACTGAAAGATAAAAGGAGAATCATAACCACTAATTTTTAAATCCCATTAATTTTTATTTGTTACTTTAACTAAAAAAACTTCTAAATGTCAGTTATTTTGAAAGTGAAGATTATGTCAGTAATTACTTGAATTGACTCTTTCTTGACTTCATAGTAAGAACTTTGGGTGTGTGCACTAAATTAAATTATACGTTTTTAGAATTAAAAAAAAAAAGTAAAAATTTTACATTTTTAAGACAAAATGCCAAATGATTTTTATATAAGTATATTCCTAAAATTACAAATTATGCGTATATTCTTAATATGTATCAATTTAAAAATTGTATTCTTCATAAAAGCTAATCGTAAAAACAATCATGTAGAAGCCTAACTAAAGCGAAATTAAATGTAGGAAGATGTCTTTGGAATAAGTTATTATTTATTATGGTTAAATGTAAAAAATGTAATTTTACAATCAGACTATATAAATATAAAAGAAAAATTGCATATTCCAAAAAAATGAAAAGTTTTACGCTGGATATAAACAAAATAATTATATTATTTTTTTCAATGAAAAATAAGAAAAATGTTGATAATTTCATTATAGAGTCCTTAACAGATTGGTAGATTCAGTTACCTTAAAACACCTGGAATATCTCGACAAAAACCATAGAAATAAAAAGGCAATGAAGTTAGAATAATAAAATACAGATGGCAGAATATATATATATATATATATATACATACATATATATATATATATATATATACATATATAATCAAATCTAAACAAAGTTGGATATAGCTTAAATGCTATACTCAATAATCCAGATAGACTTATAGCAGTTGCTACCGCTATAAGAAAAATAGATTTTTTCAATTTCTGTTATTTCATAACAAAATAGGAATAATAGTTTTAAATTAAAACATTTATTCAACCCATTAAATATTTTGATAATTCTTTTCTCGGCTAACCTAACAATTTCCATTGAAATTTTTTTATAATTGGTGATACATTAAAAAAAAAAAATCATAATCAATAGGTACATGAGAAGTGAGTTTCTAATTGTATTCAGCACTACTTTCAAAAATTAGTGTTTAAAATAGAAATGAATAGCTATCTAATATTATTTATGCTACGCATGATCTAGATTATTCTATTTTCATCGCTTTCAGTCCATTATATTTGTATGTTAAATGCCTTAACAAATGATTGTAGATGACCATCAACAATTCATAGCCATTCTCAAAAATAATAAACTCTTCACACCAGGTTTACTGGAGAAAGTAATGAGTGAATCAGTCTTGTGATGTATTCTTCATGAATCAAACATCATTCTATATCAGTATGCAAATTATACTGAAATGGAAGCAATATTTAGCACTTCAAGAGAAATCTTATTTTTACAAGAACAACTATATTATAATAAACATCATTAAACGAAGTAATGTAAGTAACTAATGCCACTTACACCTTAAATGCTTTAAGTGCGTGTATCACAGCCACACCAAAGATTGGGAGAGATTATATTAAAATAACAAATTAGTATACCCTCTCCTTTCAATCGGAAAAATATATTACCATTAGTAAAATTTAATGTATTTAGTAAAAATGTTACCATTCAGTAAAAAAACTATTAAGGAAATGAGTCCTGACTAACCTAGATAATCAGGATTTTAGCGTAAATTAAAAATTTAAGCTAAAATCATAAAATTAAAATCTACACACTCTTATAAATAAAAGTAGTTCATTGATTTCTTGAATGAATAGCAGGTTGGTGTATCGGTGGAATATAATAGCTCATACTAGATAACGTAGCATTTGGTGGTAAATAATGTGACACGCGATATATATCACCATTTATGGAACCGCTCGTATTGTCATCCGGTAATATTTTATAACTATTACTATCACTGCTATTAGTAGTATTATTGTCGTTAAAAATTGCTGGCGATTGCATGTGTAATTGAATGCCTGTTACAGGTGTTAATTGTTGTACAGAAATCTGCGGTGGTAATTGGTCTTGAGGATCTGATTGTGATATTGAAATCAGGTGCTGCGGTTCTGGTTGATGCAATGGTTCTGTTGTCGATTGTGATTGTGATTGTGAATGAGACAGGGTGTTTTGTGATGAAGATTGTATACCTCGATCTATCATTATACGAGGTGATGATGAATTATTTTCTACGTTACGATGTCGACGTTTCATATGTTTATTATAATTTGCCCAGTTGGTAAATTCACGTCTACAATCACTACAGCTGTAAGGACGTTCCCCGGTATGTTGTCGTCTATGAACCTGAAAAATAAAGTATTTAATTATTAAAAAAATTGTATTATAATACTAAAATCTGACTCCAATTCAATAACAGTAAAAGAAAATTTTTCTGGTGCTTTTAAGTAAGGGATATCAAAATTCAACTTCATTATTATAAAATGGTGAATTGGATAAGTTAAGAATCTTCAGTGTTTTATGCCCTCATCTGGATGGCGCTATACCTCACGACTGCAGGAGACCCATGTCCTTGGCAATGCAATCACCATTCAGCCGATAGTGAAACTTCATTCTCAAATTAAAATGTTAGACTGATCTATCCGTGGCTTATTGCCAACACACCTACCTCCAGCCAGTCAATTGCCCGGGCGTGCCCTAACCAACTGGGATCCTACACTACTCTCCCTCAGCTGATCTGCACAGTGCAAGGAATTGAAGGAAGTATGTTAATATCATCCCAACCCTCGTAGGGGAAGGCATCCACCTTGTGACGTTCCGGTCACCATACCAACCCTCCAGTTCATAACCCTGATGAGCTTTACTGGGAGTTGTCTTATTGACCCTCGAATTGATTACATAGAGGTGTGATTAAAAATTACCGTGAATTATGAAAAAAAAAACCAAGTAAAAAAGTTACCTTAAATATGAATTAATCCCCTTCAAAGTACTCTCCTTGGCTAGCAATGCACTTATCCCAATGTTGAATCCACTACTGGAAGCATTTCTAGAAGGCTTCTTTTGGAATGACTTTCAGCTGCTCTGTCATGGCCTTCTCAATGTCAGGAATGGTGTCAAAATGTTTCCCTTTTAGCACATTTTTATTTTCAGGAAGTGCCAGAAGTTGCATGGTGCTAAATCTAGTGGGTACCTGATGTGGACAGACAGGAAGACTTTTAGCGGCCAAAAATTCGCGAATCAAAAGCGACTTGTGGCATAGTGCGTTGTCATGATGAAGAAGAAAGCCGTTGGCCCATTTTTTTAGGTTTCTTTCTTTGCACATCGTTTCGCAAATGTTCCAGTACCCCCTTGTAAAATTCTGAGTTTATAGTTGTTCCCTTGGAACGAACACTGATCGCACTATGCCCTTACAATCGAAAAAACAATGACCATGACCTTGAGGTTCAACTTTGATTGACATGCCTTTTTAGGGCGAGGTGAGTTACTGGTTTTCCATTGAGAACTGTGAATTTTTGTCTCTGGTCATAGCCATAGACCCAACTTTCATCCCCAGTAACAATTTTGGCCATGAAGTCCGCATTTGCATGAAGATGATCCTTCAATTCCGTGCAAACTGAATATTTTTTTGTTCATCAGTCAAAAGTCTTGGAACAAATTTGGCACTCTCTCATCTCATTTGCAAATCATCCGTTAAAATGCTTTGCATGGACCCATAGGAGATGTTAAGTTCTTCAATAAGCTCTCGAATAGTCATTCGTCTGTTTGAATGAACAAGTTGGCCACTTTTTGCACATTTTCATCTGTTTTTGAGGTCGAAAGACGTCCGGACCGTTCCTCGTCCTTAACTGACTCATTTCCACTTTTAAATTGCTCATATCACTTGTAAACAGTTTTCAAAGAAGCTTACATTTTGTAAGCTTCTTTGGGACTTTTTTCAACTTGAAACAAAACTTAATGTGTTGTTCAAGATCAATGTTTCACGACAGACACTGCAAACACCTCATTGTAGTGGCTATAGAAGCAGACTGACAAGCTGGAACATGTTCAAACTTGTCACTGCCCGTCTCAACATATGAGGGTATGAGACATACTACTTGAAATAGATGCAGCGTATGTAATTGCGGCTATAAAAACTCATTCACCATATTTTTTGATCACACCTCCTATTACAGTCATCAGCCTGGCCTCGTTTGGGATGCCACTGATGCAAATCCCTTGGTAGACATTTGCATCAGTGAGTTTTAACTCAGCCTTTGTCTTCAATGAAGGCTTCTTTCGGACATATTATCATTCTGTCCTACTCATTGCACTCTAAATCAGCTAACTGAGTTCGCGGACATGCTTTTAGAACCACAATAAAATTGCTTCCAAGAAGAAAAACCTGGCAGTTCTCTAGACACAATACATGGATGCTGTAATAAAACAAAATTCAACTCTATGAAGAGTAACTTCACCGAGCTCATTCTGAACAACATAAGCATCCTGTGCATTTAATTGTCTGGATTTAATCATTTAACACTAAAAAATTCAATTACATAGTGACAACCTTTTGACACAAATCTCATTCCTTGCTATTCACAGAGTGCCTGGACTCTTTCTTAACACACTTGCAATTAGCACAAGTTCGATCTTCCAACTTCTTTGGACACTCGTCACTACAATGAGCACAGACTGCAGAATGATTACAAAACTTAGTCCTGTAATCATACCATGATTACCATACTTACAGCATTTGAAGCACTACTGGACATCTAAAAAGTCCTTGACTTTACAGGAAGAAAAATCCACAAACAATCTGCCCTTAGTAACAAAGCTATGAAAAAGAGTCGGACTAACCGCAAAAATTCCATGGTAGCGCTCAGTCTTGAGCAAACTTGATTTGAACAATAGTCGACATTTGGACTTGAAGATATCCTCAGTCATCTGAGTTTTTGCTCTCGGAAAAGAGTCATTAACTCTTCCTCTGATAATTGTCAATCTAAAAGGGATTACACAATAATCCTTGGATGCCTGTTATATTTAGGGTCAACTTTCATGTCAGGACTACCGACCATGAGCAAATCTGAGATGACCTGCATGTTCTCTTTTGTCATAAGCAGACATTAACCCCTTATTTGTTTCTTTTATATTCAAATTTTCAGGCTTGACCTTTTTTGTCTAAGGACGACCTGAAACTTGTCCTTTATCTCTTCTGTATAGGAGCTGCCCCCTCTTTTAGGTTAACAAACAAAACCTCAGGCTGTTTCTGGGACAAACTAGCCTCTCACTTTTCTTTTAATACCTCAGTGTACCATTTACGCTGAGGCACTGCCGACTACAGAACTGGAAGAGGAGCAGAAACAGTCTCCTGCACCACCACCTCTCTAACCTCTGGTGGCTTAGCAATCAGCCTCTCATAACCTGCAGCTGATAATGAACATTAATATTTTAAAAATCATATAGCTCTTGTTTTATTAGAGTATTACTTTTCATTGAAATACTGCACATGCCATCAATTACTACTTAAAATTAAGTAAAAGAAATGCTGCTGTAAGTACACTATGTGCAAATACTTGTGATCATTAATAAGTTCTTATTAGTAAATGTCTATTCAGCTTACTTTCGAGACAATACTTAACAGATTCATTATTTACTTTTCTTAATAAAAGTTTACTGATCAGTTATCAGTATAGTCTATTTACATCATTGAATATCTTTTTTTTTTCTAAATGAGAAAAGTAATGATGAAGTTCCCAAAGTACGACATGATAAACAATTGAAAAAATAATTCTTTCCTAACACCTACTCCTAAACTTATAGTAGATAAAATTCAATAGCCACAAAGGGAAACATCCAAACTTAACTGTAAGGAGTTCAATACAAAGAAAATACATTATATGAATTATAAATCATTGAAAGGACAACTATTTTTATGATTACTCTCTCTTCTGACTAATATTATGCTGGTAATTACACCAACCAACAGCTACCCAGCTGGTTGTGAAATAAAATAGCTCTGCAATAACTTCAGCTCTATCTAAAAGATAACTAATCACTACGTACTAATTTTACATAGATATTTTTATGAAATTAATTAATTACTAACCGTTAAAATTCCTTTAAAACGGAATAATTTGCCACAGTATTCACACGAATAAGGCATTGCACCTGTGTGAATACGATTATGTTCCTTCAATGCACTGCGTTCACGAAATTGTTTACCACATACATCACACTGATGAGGCTTAATACCAGTGTGAAGTGTTGCATGCTTTGATAACAAGCGCACTGTTTTAAAACTGAAAAACAAAAAAGAAAACCATCTATTTAAAAATTGCAATAAACAAATGAGAACTACCTGCAAAAGAACTTAAAACTAATTTCGGAACTTTTTTTTATCAATATTGGTGATTTCTTATAATACAAGTTACAGCTTTAATTGCCCATTCAATTTTTATATATATATATATATATATATAATTAGCTCAAATTTGAGATCAGTAATATTACGTGAGCAAATGAATCATATGTAACACGATATCGACTTCCCCACAATTATTTAACAATACAGTTACGGTCACCAATTATAGTGAGAAGATGATTCGCAAATAACCAACATGATATCAAACTTCCTCACAATAATTTATTTAACACAACAAAACAAACGAACAACACTCACAACGCTTAACAAAATTTATATGAAACAATTTATACTTTTACACAATGTTACCAGATGGAACCACGTCACACGAATGAACCAATCCAGGTCGCTCGACCCAGATTTATATACCGTTAGCTGTCCATCTGGAAACCGCTAGAAAGTTCTATTAGCTTCTATTACAAGTATCTTCATTATTTATAAATACAATTAAATCTAAACAATACAAATAATTACAAAACTAAACTTTATCAATGCCAATAACCAAATAAAAATTCATTCTTTAGTAAGAATAACAATTCAAACAAAGATACAATTTTACTGTTTCTAGTAGAATCTAGTACTCTCTATGAGTTTCTACGAAGTTCAAAATCTGTCCACACATAATAAAGACTGAATTATTTAAATACTATTAACATACAAATTAAATAATATTAACAAAATATTATTAACATAACAATTTAACAATGTTTATCACTTTAATTAGTTATAAACTTATTTTGTGGACTTCAATATATTTGGGAAGTTATAATAACTGTTATAAAAATTTTGTACTACAACAAATAGTATATGAGGAAGAGTTACGAAAGAAAGAAAGAAGAAAATAACAGAATTTTTGCTGTAACATTTTCTGTTCTTTTTTCCCTTACAACTTTCACATTATCCCCTTCAATACACTCCCTTCCATGATCCCTGCACTGCTCCATTAGAATTTTCCATTGTACAAAACAGTGTTTCAAGTCATTTTCTGAAATCATGTTCAGGTCTCTGTTGCTTTTTCTTTCACAGCTTCAAGGGGCTAGGTCTGGTAAGTAGGGTGGATGTTCACATCACAAATATCTCACGCTTAGCCAAAAACGACTTAACGATCAGTGCGGTGCAAGCTGGAGCATTTTCCTGAAGAAGATTCCATGATTTCTTCTTCCACAACTGAGGTTGCTCTCTTCTTACTTGCTCATGGAGAGTAGTTAGAACCTCAAGATTATATTCCTTATTCACTGTTTGGCCTTCAGACCTTCAGGACAGATGAGATTGCCTATTTTTTTCAATATTTTTGTCTGTTTTTGAAGCAGAAGGACATCCTGGACACGGATCATCTTTGATTTCTTCTTGTCCTTCTTAGAACTGTTTATGCTGCTCAAAAACCTTTGTGCATGACGTACACTCATCGCTGTAAATTTGTTGTAAGAAAGAATAGGTCTCTGTTGTGGACTTGCCAAGTTTTACTAAAAAATTTCACATTAACGTGTTGCTCTATAAACACGCCTTCATTTTTCCAACGAGCAGCAGGTAGACGATCCGACATGAGCAAAGGCTGTGGCTGACTGAGCAGGCTGCAGTCGTCACACTGGTAGGAATAAAAAGGTGGGGATGTCAGGCAACTTGACAATTTGGAGTTTGACCTTGAGGCACGCGCTGTTTGTCTTACAAAAATTCATCCCATTATGTTTTAGCCACACCTCGCATATATATATATATATATATATAAATGGACTGACTGTAATTGTATAATAACTTTTGTTTTTTGTTTTATGTACAGAATATCATGAATTTTATAGTGTATAAAATGTCAAGTATAATTACAATTTAAATCCAAACCTTCCAAATGAAATTCACAGAAGATAACTATGTCATAGAGTTCAGTAGAGTGGTAAAATAAATAGTTGTGAAGATTATTTTCAAAATTGGCCTAAATAAAACAAGCAACTATTTGAAAATATTTTGTACTAAAAAAAAAAAAATTACATCATTAGTTTTTTCATTTGATCATTAGAAAAAAAAAAACTACCATTTCCAGCTAGCTGACAGGTTTTTTAAGGCTCGTTATGACTTCCAAAATGATAACAGATTAAAAATTCTTTTAATTTGGTAACTAAAATATCACAGCAGGCCAGATTAGGACGGTATGACGGATGCTCTAATATTTCTTTCTTAAAAGTTTGGCACTTAAATTTTTACAATCGTATAAGGTCACGCAAAATGAAACACTTGAAAAAAAATGGCGTTTGAAAGTAGATGCATCGTTCGCTTCTTATTGGAAGGAGATAATAAAGTATTTTAAAGAAAGCTTGTGAATTTACTATTATTTCAAATTTTATGAAATCACGTAAAGGGCTTTCTATTACCCTAGAACATAAATGTTAGATCTTTCTTCACCGAACATGATCACAATTTTTTCCTAATTTAATTTATTTACCAGACAGACTGAAAAGTTTGTAGGCTGACACATAGATGGCGCTACAAGTATTAAATCCGTATGATTTTTAGTTAGCCCTAACCTTCAAAAGACACGTGTATAAATTTGACAGCTGTCGTACTTTTAGTTTGTGAGATATAGCATTTTGAGTGAAGCAACTTTTTTTAGTTTAAAAAAAAATGGATAAAAAAGAATTTTGTGTGTTAATAAAGCATTGCTTTTTGGCAAAAAAAATACTGTTGAAGTCAAGGCTTGGCTTGATAAACATGATTCGGACTCTGGCACCAGGAAAATCAACCGTTGAGTAGTGGTTTGCTAAGTTTAAACGAGGTGGAATGAGCACAGAGGACGATGCACGCAGTGGACGCGCCAAAGAGGCTGTTACCAACGAAAACATCAAAAAAGTCCACAAAATAATTTTGGATAACCGTAAAGTGAAGTTGATTGAGTTAGCTGAGACCCTAAAGATATCAAAGGAACGTGTTGGACATATTGTGAATGAATATTTGGGTATGCGAAGCTCTGTTCAAAGTGGGTGCCGCACGAGCTCACAATCTACCAAAAACAACAACGAATTGATGATTCTGAGCAGTGTTTGGAGCTGTTCTATCATAATAAACCAGAATTTTTGTGTCGATATGTGTCACTGGATGAAACATGGCCCCATCATTTCACACTAGAGTCCAATCGACAGTCAGCCAAGTGGATGTGATGAACCGACTCCAAAGCATGGAAAGACGGAACAGTCGGTTGGCAAGGTTATGGCATCAGTATTTTGGGATGCGCATGGTATAATATTCATCGACTATCTTGGAAAGGGAAAAACCATCAACAGCGACTATTACGCAGCGTTATTGGAGCGTTTGAAGGACAAAATCGCAGAAAAACGGCCCCATTTGAAGAAGAAGAAAGTGCTGTTTCATCAAGACAATGCACCGTGTCACAAATCA
>JAAAKQ030125741.1:0-13657 GCA_010016005.3 Zanna intricata | reverse complement strand
CATAACACACCCATCGAAAAGCTTTTAACAGGGACAGGCAATAACCATAAAAAATAAACAAATAATAAAACCAAAAATAAAACTTAACACAAATGTGTTAACATAAGTAGATGTTAGTCATATGCAGTCTCATATCAAAGTGAATCCTCTTAACATTTTCATCACCAAATTAACACACACACTGACTCGAAAGTGAACGGTATGCAAATTTTATATGACGAATAAGCAAAACCAGGACCAATTTTCTGACTCTCAACGTAGCCGAGTTACAGGACCCTGCCACGAGTCCCTGCCAATTTCTCGGAATTAAATTCTCTTCAATTTAACCATTAAGTTTCATTTGTTTATTGACAATTTAAAAAAGTTATTTTACACCAAAGCTATCAAAACTGGGTTTTTCAACTTAATTTTTTTGTTTATTACACCCTACTTCTTAGAAAATAATAGTGAAAAGTAATGTTCTGACCCAATTTAAAAATTTTTTCAGACAAAAGAAACTACTAATTTTGCCCCTTAACTTACCTTTCCAAAATTTCAGCAGGACCTCATTTTAGCGGTGTGCAGAAATCGGAGCAAAATCTTTCATTAGCTAGAATTCGTCAACTAAGCATTTTGGGACCCATGTTTATACAAAGGTTTTTCATTATTTTAATAAGAGATACACCTATGAAGTTTAGCAGAATCCTCCTGAGACATCTTGTACAAATTTTATAGTATATATAATTCTATATATATATATAATAAATTGAAATACCTCTGAGAAATAATAACAAAAACCTGAACAAAAAAAAACCCCTCGATCAAAATAAGAAAAAACTAACTAGCTAAAGCTAGTTAAAAATCAAAGTTATAAAATCAGGAGCCACTTATCTGCAGAAACACTTTGTAACACTCAGCTGAATGAACAATTAAAGAGAGACTCCAGAAAATCCAAAGAATTGAAGAACCTGCACCAATAAGAAGTACCAGAAAGATGGGCAACAATGGATTGTGCCCAACAAAGTCGTGTACAAAGTGTTAGAACCCATCACTGATACCTTGTATAAAAGGAGGCGAGTATACTTTAGACATACCATGAGGATAGAAGATTCAAGACTTTTGAAACACCTAGTATGCACAATTTCAACTTGAAAAACATCATGACAGGATGGATCAGAGAAATAATGGCCAGATTTCCTTTAGAGGATCAGAAGAAAGAAATTAGGGCTTATACCAGAAGACACCACAGAAAAGATAAAATTAAAAAAAAAAGATAATTGACCGACTAGTCATCTTTGCAGTCAAAAAAGATAATAATAATAGTATATATATTATATACGTAATACAATTTATATTTAACATGACTGCAGATTAAATAATTAAGAATGCAATTACCGGAAGTTTACAGAGAGGTGTCTAGTTGCCTGCTGATATTCCATTGTACCAGTGTTATTTAATATTTCTCCACTTGCATCACCTTTAGTAGCAATTTTGTCATTTTTCAATAACGCATTTGCCTGAGCTTCACTAATTATAGTTACTTTCACCTAAAACAACATAATGTAAAATTAGGAATTATCTATCTAAACAAATTTTCTAAACAAAATATAAATATAAGTACGACATCCTTACAATAAAATTTCTTATAAAATGCATGAAAAATCTGAGATAAAACTTTTTACTCAATCTCTTTATTTGAGACAGAAGATGATTTCTATTAAAATCAATATTCTTGAAAAATAAATAGAAACTATCCAATAATTTTATTTTTTCCAAAGGAGTTACATTCACATTGCCACCTGCAGTTTTAAACATTAATTCCATCAGATGAACATTCTATTCATTTGAAGCAATCAATAGTAATTTTTTAGATCACAGTTTTAGGAGAAGAGATCAAATATCTTCCTAAATGATTAGTAAATCATATAAATTAGGAGCTAGTTCAAAGGAAAATTTTGAACCCAATGAAAATTGCCAAGCTTAGTACCACAATCCAAACTCAGAAAGAAAGACAGATTCTTCTGACAGCAGAAAAGATAAAAGTGAGGTACAAGGTTTAACTTTATTAGACAAAAGCAATCACAATGGGCAATTATCCAAATTTTTTTTTTGTTTTGAGTGACAAATTTAAACGTTTCATCGAAATGTCACAATATGAATCAGCATGAATTGACTTTTCATATTAAAAAAAAATCACACTTAAGGCCATTTTAAAAAGTATCGTGAGTCTCTTTTTCGTAGATGTCTTAGAGTGAAAATATAATGAAAAATTCATCTTCATTTTGCACATGCAGAAAAACTATTATTTATGCAGAACCCAGTTATTTCCACACATTCAAAAATTATTAGTGCTTACCAGGTACTCACATTTTTGTATCAAAAGATTATATGACTCGACACAAAAATAACTAGACTTGATGTCAAAATGTTTAATAGTCCAACAAACAATGCAGAAATTATAACGTAGTAACTTTCACTAGTTCAGCTTTTCTACCAAAAATTCTGTCATCACTGTTAGCTAACTAAGTTTGTTTCTTATCAGTAGATTTGTTTGCTCTTCTAAAATAAATACTATTGTCAATTACACAGTATGATATTTCAAAAAGCTGTAAATGAATCTCTGTAATAGTATTGATAACCTTAGAACTGAAAAGTTTTGTTGTTGCATTCAGTGTAAAATCACTATACATACATGAAATAACAATTTAACAAAAAAACTTTTTTTTCTTTGAACGTATGATTGAACAGTGTGTCCATTATTAAACTATTTCCATGTTTATAAAAATTTATTACAAAAAAAAAAAAAAAAAACTTATAATTACAGTTGTACAATTTGTGGTAAAAGAAAAAATTATTAAGTCTTTTTTATATAGGTTTGTTGTAGGAAGAGGCAGAATAGAGGACAATGTGATCTATTTTTTTATAAAATGGTGTCAATCCAGGAGAAAGTAAAATATGTATTATGGTATCACAAGTCAAAATCACCGATTACTGTGCAGCAAAATTTTAGAAGCAAATATGGATGACCAGTAAGAGGACGGAAGAGTATTGTTACACGATATGCAAAGTTTAAGGAGAGTAGACATGTAGTCAACCAGCAAACAGGGAGGCTATCCATTATGAACAGAAAGTTGATGTTGTACAGCAAGCATTTCTACCAGCCCTTCTAAATCTACCTGTCATGCATCTCATAACTAGGTATTTCCTGGTCAACAGTGAACAAAATTTTACACAAGAAACTAAGATTGCACGCATATAAAGTTTAAATATTGCAACATCTACAGCCAGATGATGGCCCTTGTCATGCTGCCTTTGCGACCAAAATTTTGCAATGGATTGATAATGACAATGAGTCCTACCTGCAGCGTGTGTTTTTCAAACAAGGCTACTTTCCATACCTCAGGAAAAGTAAACAGGCATAATGTGAGAATATGGGGCTCAAAAAATCTGAACCTTACCAGGAAAAAAAATTAGAGATTTCCCAAGTGAATGGGTGGTGCAATTTGAAGCACAACAGAATCATTGGTCTGTTCTTTTTCATTGAGCAATCAATAACAGCTAACATTCACTTGGATATGCTTCAACACTTTGGTATATCTCAAATAAATGAATTGCAAGCTAGGGTGATTTTCCAGCAGGATGGCACACTACCACATTGGGGATTATCAGTTCTGAGATTTTCTGAATGAATCATTTTATGGCAGATGGATTGGGTGTGATGGTCTCACTCCCTGGCCAACAAGATTACCAGACATAATTCCTTTAGACATTTTCCTCTGGGGTTATGTTAACAACACAGTCTATGCATCGCCCATAAGGGACATAATGATCTAGACATCTTGAGATGGAGAATAACTAAAGCTGTTACATATTTTACCAGAGATGTTGACCAACACATTGTGTGAAATTGATTACTAGTTGGACATTCTATGAGTGACAAAAGGGACACACATTGAAATTTACATGATAAAATAACGTGATAATTTTTTCTTTCTATTGCCACAAACTGCACAGCTGCAACTGTAATAGTTTTGTAATAATTTTTTGTAATCACGCAGACTTTATGGACAACCTGTACATTACATACAAATCAGTCTTAAAGTGATCATTTTAAGTATATGGAAACAAAAAACCTTTTGTTTTCATTTTTCTTTTGATATAAAGTAAGCAAAATGTTATATAAAATAAATTTCCAGAAATATAAAAAGAAAAAAAATATAATCCCAGATTTTTAGTGACATCATCAATAAATTTCATATCAAAATCAGAGATGTAAGAAATGGGCTTAAACGGGGGCAGTAACACAAAAATTTGATGTTTTATTTCATGGAAACTGGTAAAATATTTTTGAGAAGCAGGTGTGAACAAGTTCAGCAAAGTATTTTTCAAGTTTTTTTCTTAAAAGATAATGATAATGGCAAGGCAGAGCTTTTGAATTGTGGTATTGGGAGGAATGTTTTAAAATCGTGTCTGTTGATATAGATAAAATGAAAAGGATACAAGATAAATTGGAGAACAGAATAATGGACATTATATATATTTAACCTTTTAATCCCTAGGTATTTCCATAGTGAACTTTGCCTACAGCCTTAGTTTTAATAGACATCGATTAAATTGTATTCTTTTATTTCTACTACTGGAATAAACATACTTTCTATATTAATTTTTATTTGTTTTGTCTCCTATAACTGTGTAAACATTACTAGTATTGAATGCAAATGCTAAAAATTAATTTCTAAAAATAAATATATATATATAATATTCTTTAAAAATAAAATAGAGGAAATGAAATAAGGGATCAGCCTGTAGTAGCCAGAGTGAATAGATATAAAAAAAAAAAAAACTCTTTATATAAAAAAAGTTATTTTTTTTTTTAATATTTTGAAATTAATTTTTAACACAAGGCATGATTTTGAAGTAAGTTTTGTTCTGAATTTACCATCTAAAAACATGATGTCAGCAAATGGTGCTTGAATAGCTCAGTTATTTTAATCAAAAGTCGGTTTTCATTCTATAGTTAATTGTTTACATTCATTCAAATAAGTGTTATACTTCAAGATCCTGCCAAATGTGAAATATAAGGAGTAATCTGAGTTTTGATAGCAAAAAAATAACACTGCAGCTGAAATTCACAGGAAAATTTTTTAATGTTTATAGACTAAATATTATGAGTGACGTTAAGACAGGTACATTGTTCATTTCAAGGAGGGTGAACAAATATTCATAATAAAGAACATAAAGGCTGGCTGTTTTGATAAAAAGAATGATTTGTTTGAAACATTTGAGAAAATCAGAACTGAATCAAGTCATTATCTTAGATGTTTCACAATCATTGATTTATAAAGCTCTGACTGAATAACTGGGCTACAAAAAATTTTTTGTACAATATGGGTGCCAAAGATGTTAACCAACACATGCAAACACAGACAGACAGATATATTTCTTGTAATATAGCTAATGAATTTTTGGCGTGTTAGGAAAACGAAGGTGATGAACTGTTTGAGCACATTGTTAACGGAAATGAAACCTGACTTTCTTGTTCAAATGTTAAGACAAAGAAGCACTTGATGTGATAGCAACATTCATCATCTTCTAGAGTGAAGAAATTTAAACAAGAACCTTCAGAAGAGAAGCTTATAGTTACTGTTTTTTCTTTTTTTGGATAAAAAAAATTCATCATGGGATGAATTTAATGAATGCTGAAACATAATTTGAAATATTAAAGAATCTTATAAGAGCTATAACAAACGACATGGGATGTTATACTTCAGGACTGTTTCTGCATGAAAATGCCCAGCCACAAACAGTAAGACAACTGAAAAATCTTCAATCATCATCCACCCTTTGGACCCGACTAGTTCCAAGCAATTATTTTTTTTTTTACTTAAAACACTGGCCACTGGCTTGTATCGCAGACCTTTGACATGATGACAAACTGAAAAATGGTGTACTGCAAGGTTTAAGTCATTGGTGGCAGAATTTCTTAAAGAGGGAATGAAGAAACTAGTAAAACGCTAAGAAGATTGTGTTGACGTTAAATGTAACTATGTACAAAAGTAGTTAAATAAATGTAGTTTTTAAGCATAAGTAATAAAGTTTTTCATATATTTCAGTTTTTATTTTATTAAAGATCTTACTTTAAAAACATACTCATATAGAAATATATGCATTTACATACATACACCATAATTACAATTTAGATAATTTTGAAATGTAAAGCTTGTATTAACAGAATAACAATTTTTTCTAAAGCAGGATTAGATTTCTTACTTAAATTACATACTTCAGATTATCTAAAAAAAAAAAAAATAATATGATAAAAAGTAAAAATTGCAATTACTTGCATTAAAAACAGTTAGAGAAATATCAGTATTGAAAGATAATCAGTATATAACCTTTATCAGCCAATTGTTTTCAAGTAGATTTTAGAACACATACCTGTGGAGGATTCATATGGACATTCAGTTTGCCACCAACTAATAATCTCACAGTTGACACAAATTTTGTATTTGTTTTCATGACTTGTGGAGGTTGTTTTTCAATAATAAATGTGCTGTGGAAAAAAAAACACAAATTAAGTTAAATAATTTGTATACTTTCATTTACACTAACATTATTCTCTCATAAGATTGCTTAATACGTGCTGATGCACAATATTAAACACTTAGTGTTTGTTTAAACACTTGCAGATAATGAAATAGACATTTATAGTATTATGATTAAATAATTTAACCCACTTTTTACCCACAATTTTATAATATTGTAAATTGTATAATGATGCAATGTAAGTCGACATAATTTTAAACATTTGATGACCACTATTATATAATTAACATACACATTTTACACAGACTGAAGTTTTAATTTTAATAAAATTAAGACATATTTTGAGTTGCTGATGGTAGAATAGTTACATTATGAAAGCGCTTGGACTAAATTTATATTATTATAAAACATTTATAGATTCAGCACATATTTATCTCTCAATTTTATATTTATGCATGCTTATCAAGAACATTAAGCAACTCCATATGAGGGCATGACATAAACTGAAACATGATGTCATTTTTAAGATTTGTAGATTGAGTAATTGATGTAAAATGTTAGTGGTACTGTTGGCACCTATTTACAGAATCTGATTATACCAGGACTTATTCAGAGGAACAAAAACTCACAAGAATTAATTAAAATACTCACAAGAGGAACAAAACACACAAGAGTTAATAAGAAAGTTAAGAATAAGAACAAGGTTATGATTACTTAAAAGATTAAATTCTATACTTGGGAACATTTTACAACAATCACTCTTACTCTTACATCTGTTTTAGCTGTTACAATAATTATATGTAACAACCAGTTTTTTTTTTTCTTTAAAAGAATTATGATTAACAAAATTTGATAGGAAATCTTGGAGAAAATTCGATAGGGATAGGGAATCTTGGAGAGCTGCATCAAACCAGTCAAATGACTGAAGACCAAAAAAAAGATTAACAAAATAAATAAATGGAACATCTTATACAAGACCGATCCCTACCGATTAAGTTTTTAATTAAAAATCTATTAATCAAGAGGAAATTGGGATGAATAAACAAACTGTTTTACTGTATTCTATGTCACAATCTATCAATGTAGTTACTTTAACCTGAGGTTTGGTTTTCATGAAAATTATCTTCTAAACACTAATACACATTAAAAAAAAAAATGAAAAAAACAGCAGCAGTTTGGTGTGATATCATAATATGTGGTAAATTTTTATAATAAAACCAACCAGAAAGTAGTGATTTGGGCAAGGCAGGTGAACTTGGGAGTCTCTTGCAATCAAGATTTTGATAATCAGGAGCTTGCTATAACAAATATCAATGATTTGAAAAAAAATTTTGGTTATCATTTGTAAGTTCTGAATCCTAATTTGAAGAAATATAATTGCCAAGTTTTTACATATTAACATTAAATATTAAGAATTAATACATTAGATGTAATCTATACATTTTTTTTAAATTTAAGAAAAATGGGTAAACAATTTTAATTTACATACCCATAAAAAAATGACCATTATTGATAGGTTTTTATTTAATATTTTTGAACTCTGAATCAGCAGACAAAGTTCAGTTCTTTTTTTATGGACAGTTAAATGTGCTTTTACTATTCTGTGTTACCAGCATATCTTTGTAGGTTTGATAAATTATGAACTAAGAAAAACTTTTAAATTGTGCAAATAAATTTAATTTTTTTTCACATTTCATTACAAATATTTTCATACCGGAAAAATCTTCAAATTCTGAAAATTTTTCTCACAAAAGACAAAGAGTTTTTATCAAATTTAACATGCCCTAGTTCTTGTTCTTGCATATGATTTATTGAACTGAAATTGCAACCTCATATTTGAATGAAACTCAAATTATAAATTTCAAAATAACAAATATATTATAGCTTCAATTTTGGTTATTTTATTGAAGTACATTTTAAACAAGGAAAAAATATTTAAAAAAAGATAAAATTCCATTAAATATTTTAAATAAAATTATATATTTATCAACTGTTTTATATATCTAGTTATTTCATTCCGTTTAGTTTATATATCTAGTTATATTAAGATTCCATTTAGAACTAAAATTCATTCTTCCACAAACTTGTGATACAAAGAAATATAGAAAAACAGACTAACAGACAAATAGGATATGCTTCACTTTCTTTTTTTTTTTTATAAAAACATAAAAATAACATAAGTTCAGTATTTACAAGTGTGCATGAAAAACTCCAACTTTATTAAAAATGAAAGCAATAACCACAAAACTTTGTTAAATAATCTATATACAGCTTCAACAACAGAATATATAAAGGAGATATGAATAAAATTGGGGGAAAAGGAGAGGGATAAACAAAATCAATAAAAAGATTCTTTACAAAAACCTAATTAATACAAAATTATAAATAAAACTATACCTCGTAATTAGAGATGAAAGAAGTTGTGTTATTTGTGCATTTAGGGTTTTTGGAATATCTTGTGGATCCATATTAGTAGGCGCATTTAAACGAACATTCTGAATCAAGAGCTCAGTCTTTTTAATCTGCTGTCTATTTTGCCATATTATTTCAGCAAGACTTTCACACCTAGAAAAAAAAGCCAAACATTCTTTATTACAATGATTGTTATTTTAAGTTTACTTTTATAAAAACCTTGTACCAATAATAGAATAAAAAAACAGCCAAAATTTCATTTTATTTCATCTGTCACCTCTTAACAGAGAGCAAAATTATAACAATTTTGGTTTGATTGCCAATGCTTATAAGTAAAACTTTTTGGATATACACGATTAGTGTCTATCCAAAACACTTTGGGGGGGGGGATATGACAAGTACACTGGGTAGATGAATATAGTGAATGATTCTGCTGCTGTCTGGAATGGGCTGAACTCATCCAAAATTATATAACATATCTATACATATTTACTGGCATTCCCCTGGTGTGGCTTCACCCACGATAGCAATATGGCTTTACCTGAAAATTTTCTTTTAATAGCAAAGTTATTTATTTCATATGCGAGTGCTAGCAACCCCCATCGCAACTTTGCTTGCATTCTATGGTTACTTGTGTTTGCAGTCACAGTGAGGGGATATTTAGTAAGTCAGGGCTGCTTTCACTCGCCCTTCCCATCTGGCCAGGGACTCATTAAATTCATGCTTGTGAGAATAATGATAAATAAAAATTAAAGCCTGTTCAATCTACAAAAAAAGAATAGTGTATTGTGATTTCTTCAGAGCAACAGTTTGGTCAGTACAGGACCCAAACTTAGAGTAATCTAAAGAATGCAGGTTTCAAAACAGTTTGCCTCTATCTTAAAAATATTACTTAGCTGATAACCAGTGGTTTATACAGGTAAAATGTTTTACCAGGTTTAACTTTGCCTGGTTCTTAGCATTACCCAATAAAAACTGGTAGGTGTGACTTACTTAGATTTCATTTTTAGAAAATTTTTTCATTTTATGTTTTTTAGTCCAGTAAACAGAGGCAGTTGCAGCCGATCGCATCACACTTTCAGTAAATGAGATAGTGAATAGACTAAAAATTAAAATTAAAAAAACCTGAAAATGGTTTTTAGATATTTATTTGAAGAATATTTTCAAGTCCCAATGCAGTGAAAATCTCAATAAGTATATTCTGAAATGGGGGAAATATGCAATCGTCCAAATTTGAAATTCGACCTTAAAAAGGTCAAATTAAAAAAATTCTACAAACTGGTTTTCAGATAATTACATAAAAACATACATACCAAAAATCAAGGTGATATCTTCATTTGTTACAGAGAAATGAAAAAATTAGTAAATTTCATTGTTACACCATTTTAATCCTTCAAACTTGGAATTCACTTTTACCAATTAATTTTCTTGGGGTTCACTTATATCATAAGAAGAAAATGTATACAAATTTTTCATAAATTTATTTTCTCCAGTAGTTTTTACTAGGTTTTGGTAATAAATCAGGTCAGGACATATTGTTATATATATATGTCAGTGTGAGAGTGTGTTTAAAAAATTGCGTATGATGAAACTGAATGTTATGTTTATAATTTGAGGTTTAGAACTTACATCATAAAAAGGAAGGCTTGATTTTGAAATTTTTTTTAATATTTTACAATTTTACATAAATTGTCTCGTTATAAATTATTTTAATACAAATGACAGTAATAGATTATTAGAGTAAGATTTCAAAATTAAAAGTCATTTATGAACCATCAAATACATCATTATTAACCCAAGTTATTAAATATTGAAAAAACATTTTACCTATTAGGATAAAAATGCTTATTTTAAATTTTGAGCCTTGTAAACATTCATAATATTGTACATAAAAAAAATTAAGTGAAAAAATTTAGGCACAGTAAATCACTAATCACAAACTACTTGATTATATGTGAATATTTTATAATGAAAATCATCAATAATATTAAATATCATTGATGGTTTTCATCAAGGATAATAAAACTACATCTTTTTCTAAATACTTGTGCACATATTATGAATAAACCAAGCAAAAAGAACAAAATATTTAATTCTAAACAAATATAGCTTAAACTAATTATAGATATATTACCTACAAGCTATAAAAAATTAAGGATTCTTAAGGTCAGTTGTAAAGGTTTTAATGGTAAATACTATGAAACTACAACCAACAAGTCTTCTTTCAGTCATTTTAAAATAATTTCCAAATAACTACAGTGATGATTAAGTTTTAAATCTATATTAAGGTGGTAAGTGACGTACAGGATAAATAATGACTAAATGAAAATGCCAACACAACTTTGACAATTAGTCATAAGAATGGGTGCGGGATGCAATTTCCTGCAGCACATACGGCAGCTAGCAAATATTGAGATCATATTTTACTTTTTTCCTTTTTACATTATGAAATGTGAAAATTTTTATGTAAATATCTAAAATGAAGTGCACATGTATGAGAATATACTATGTGAATTTAATGTCAAGACTTTCGTAGATATTGTTATTTTGGGTTTCCGCAAGTTCAAAAAGCAGTTTTTCAAAATTTCTCTTCTGTGAGCAGATTGTAATTCTACAAATGGAAGGTTGTGCTGAAGCATTAATTACTTTATTGAGTGGGAGATGAAATGTTGTTATAATTTTTCAAGCAGTTATTTTACTCTAATATGAATTCTGAATCTAATTACAAATGTAAAATCTGAAAAAAGAAAAATGAAAGATCCGTAAATTACTTACCAATCTTGTATTGTATCAAGATTACTATTGAATTTTGCTCCATTTCCAGCAAGCTGTTGTTCTCTTTTCCAACGAAGTAATTCATCATCTAATATTCGAGATTGTAATGTACATAATCTTGTTACAGTTTCTTTTAAAAGATCTAAAAGTCTACATCGCTGGTTTACTATACTGGCAGCCTAGATAAAAAAACATAAATAAGACACAAATTTCTCATTAATGTCAATCAATTTTTATCAATCCAATACCAGATGAAAAAATGAACACAAACTCAATTACATACAACAGAACAATCTATAAAAAAGTAAACGCTAAACTATCTAAAACATTTTTAGAACAATCTAAAAAAAAGTAAATAAACTGAAACGCTATTTAAAAAACTATCTAACCACACCAAAATTAATCTAAATTAAAAATAAGATGTGTTGAAAAAGTGGAATTGTTAAAAAAGGGAAGAAAAAGCTGAGTTATTGTACAATTTGGACTCGTTTTTATAATCATTGAAGTTCTCTTGCAACAGGTATGCTTTGAAGGCAATCAGATCAGACCACCAAATAAACTTTGAACTGTTTATTTACATCATCTGACTATAATTTTATCATCAGATAAAGAAGTTTTCATACATAAATTATAAATACATTTGCCTAAGTTTTTTTAACTGCCTTAGACTTTGTGACTAAATATAAATGAAAATGTCATCACTTCAATTATAATATCTCAAAACACAACACAGGCAATTTTCAGTAAATTATATCAATTCAGCACAGGTCTGAATGTAACATATTTTTCATGGCTACACCCTGGTAATTGTTAACTTTATTTAAAATATATCATTTAAGATACTTCCACAAATAAATGCTTTTAAAAAATATAGTTTTTCTCTAAACTACATTAACTCAGCTACAATTTTCCTACAAAGGTTATCATTATCTCACCCAAAAGATTGTTAATCAGAATCTGAGAAGATGACATTACACGGCAAGGGATAAAATTTGTTTTACCATGAACTTTCAAGTCTTTAAGTTCATGCAAATTATAGGGTTTTTTTTTTACATACACTCTGGATTTAAGAAACCACAAAAAAAATAATAAATCACACATGCTGGAGAATAAGCGTCCAAAACAATTTCTCCACAGTAAAATATGTTGCTCAAAAAATTTCTGTTTTAAATAATCAGGAATGTTACCATTAAAGGAAGGGGATTCCCTTCCTGCAGTGGCAACATTGTGGGCAGTTAACCCTTCTTTCTGGTACCAAACCTGATTGTGAGCAATATGTCTTCTTGAAAGACATCAGGAAATTTTGAAGAATGAGGAGGTAATATTCTTCATTTTAAATGACTATGTGACTCTTTTACTCAAAGAAACGTGGACCAATAACAGCATTTTTAATAATTCCACACAAAACAGTCACTGTGTAATACAGCTCTTTAGGATTGTAAGTGGCCAGTATTGAAAGTTTCATTTGTCAGGTGAAAATATACTTCATTGCTAATTAGAAAAACCAAATCATCAATCAATAATTCTTTGAAAGCTGCATTTTTAAAAAATGTTTTTAGTGGGCAAAAAACATCACCATGTTATCATTGCCCGGAATAAAAATATTGATATCCAATAAAGCAAAAAAAATAAAAAATCGAAGAACTTAAAAACTACATTTAAAGAACTTACAACTAATATCACAGATAAAGCAAAAATGTTAAAACTAGAAACTAAAATTAAAAAATGGTAAAAACGTTAAAAATAATATCATAGATAAAACTTAAACTAGATTAAAATTTGAAAATGTTAAAACTAATATCATAGATAAAAAACTAAAACTTAGAACTAACACACAATAAACATTAAAACTAACACACAATAAAAACTAAAACTAACACAAAGTAAACCTTAAAACTAATATCACAGTTTCATTAAAAATCTGTAAGGGGTGTAAAGGGCCCCT
>JAAAKQ030125730.1:0-13658 GCA_010016005.3 Zanna intricata | reverse complement strand
CCATGCCTGACCGGGATTCGAACCCGGGACCTCCGGATGGAAGGCCGAGACGCTACCACTCGGCTACGGAGGCCGGCCAATATAGTAATCGACATAAGTCATACATTACCTATTTTTTATTTGATGTATACATAAATATTATGGATGGACATTTTTACGATTTTTTTCCTTCTATGTGTAATTTATTTCGTTGGTAATCAACTGTAAAATATTTTTATTGCATCGCTATCTTCCATTACTCGTCGTAAACATAATTTATCTTTACACATTACATTTCGCAAAACGTTTGTATTCGCTTTTAAAGCAAAGCTTGAATTTCGCTTTGTTTAATCATTTTCAAAAATATTTTTGAGCAATTTATTTAGAATGCGGTAAATATTCTCTTTCCTATAATTACCTTTAAGTTCCCCTATTCTTTTAGCGGTACGACTTAAAAAAATCTTAAATATTATTTCATCTGAATTTTTCAGATTTTTTTTTAATCTTACATTTGCTAATTACAGAAAATGAAATAGTAAATCGTATCTTATTAACAACTTTAGTAAAGGTAATAATAATACGATAATCATAAAACTGTCGTAATCCAAAATAATTACTTTAGATAAAAAATAAATAAATAATCCAGCTAAATAAATGGTACCGTCATTTCCTATTAAAATACAACATATTTGTTTCAGTGATATTCATGCACATTGTCGTTAAAAGATAGGTCGCGATCAGTATATATATATATATATAGATAAGTAATATATTAAGTCTCTAGAAGTGAGGTTGTGACAAGTTACTTTTCTGTATGTAGCAGAGGGAGTATGGAGATTACCGCAGAACTTCCTGACTTATAAGTTTCACGAGCTGTATTTTTAAGTACGATTAAGTAACTGTCTGATTTCTGTTTTCCTTAAATCCGGTATCATTATATAAAATTCAATCTATGATCGGTTATTCTTTTAACGTATTACTGTAAAAGAGTTTGACCTGTTTCTGTAAAACTGCGGGAGGGAAAACCTCGCACAAACTTGTAAACCGCATAAAGTCTGTCGTATGCCTTACGAAGCGGGGCAGTTAGTCGAGGATTTACGATCTTAATTAATCTGCGTAGTCTGTGGAATACATTTTCATTAAAACAATCTCTATAATCGAATCTAGTATAAAAATATAACACTATATTTTCTACGGAAAGGGTTTTATTCGAGTTTAGTACAATTAACACGAAATAAAAGCGTTTAATTTGTGCGTCCGAAGAAACGATTATGGTCGACTAATAATCGTTATTCCTTTATTTGAAACAGTTGCCGCGGCCGCTTATGCGAATAAAATCAATTCATAGAAACAACAAAAACTGTATTCGGATTTTACATGCGACGTTCAATATTTTTATAGCTTAACAACTCGCTTTACCATCCGATTTCTATAATTTTCAGTTTTTTATTTGCAGCAGCCCTTTCTTCGTACTTAAGTACACTAAGTGAGCTGAAGGTTTGTTTTTGTCAACCGAACTGTTGGCTGGTTTATGCGGGACGGAGCGAGCGGGTTTGTTGTACTATCTAACCAGATGAGTTCATCTGATTACTAATAATATGATACATTTGTATATAAAATGCAAACGCAACAGACTAGTAAGATACAATGAATGACTAGTACATTAGAGACAGCAGTTGGCGGTGGGCATTTCAGCTCACGTAATGTAAATGTTTTTATACACTGGATATTAATATTAAATAACTTTCCAACGTAACATAAGAACTTAAGGTTATTAACGTCATATCGTAGCCGAAATTCGGTATAATTTATACACGGAACAGAATTTTTATAACCTTTTCAATATCAGAGTCAAAAATAAAAATGTATTTAAGTAGACAAACGAAACGATTATCATTCTTTTATTTTTAACTACATAATGATGGTAAACAAATTTAACATCGATTATATTTTATATTATTAGCACTTGTTTATTGTTTACTTACCTTCATAATTAACGATTTCCAAGTATAGAATAATAATTAAAATACCATGATAACTACGAATTTTCCTTGAGCATGGCTTCTCCTACAACTTCAGAATAGAGAGACACAAAAATTCAGTACTGCATAAGAGTTACGCATAACATAAAAATTTTTGTTGTATATAAAGTCCTTCTGGTATGACAGAAGTGTAATGTCCGTGTATTCCTGTCGGAATTTTTTTATTTTTACACTTTTCTGATATCAAACTCCAATCATATATATCATTTATACACACACCTATTTATATATATATATTACTTTTATACACAGGTGTGCGAATGAATGTGGTGAAATTTATTCTGCTTATCTATATTTTAGAGCGAAATTAATATTACAAAAAATTTTTTTTAAATACCATGAAGGTGTTGGACTTAATGAAAATTTTACTTGAACATGTTTTAGTTTTATAAAAGAAAGCTTCTGAATTGTAGAAATAATATCTACAAAGAATAAACTATATTTATCACTATTGAAATAAATTGTAAAATAAAAAGCACTCAAAAATCGTTTACAGAAGAATTTGACTAAAATTTAAAACAGATTATAATTTCGATCATTAAACGAATAACATCAGTAGATACTAAGGATTCGTTATGAAAAAAATCTAAGAAAAAATGATAACGAAGAAATAATAATAAATAAAGAATATTTACGAAAAATACAAAAATAATATTTCTGTCTATAAAAAAAAAAAAATAAAACTATTGTTGACCAAAGGAATAAGGATTATAGTTTTAGTTCTCAATTGTGATGCTTTCGATCGAGATCGCCTTAAGCCATATTTCTTCCTCTTTTGGTCAACAGTTCTTTATATTTTTATTTCACAAAAACCGGTAGAAATATTGATTTTTTTTTTATTTTCGTTAGTATTCTTTATCCGTTATTATTATTATTAATTTATTTTCTTTTATACTGATTCCTCAGTATCCACTTATGATAATTTTTTAGTAGTAAATATACATCTAGTTTTAGATTTTTACTAATTTTCTTCTTTTTTTCCTATTGTAAACAATTTATAAAACCGCTTTCTTGTTTAACAATTTAGAAATAATGCTATTGACAAGCTTTTGAAAAATGCATTCCTTGCTAAAAACTGAAGTTTTCTGAAGTAGTCTATTTCACCGTTTAACTTTTCACAGTTTCCGACTAATGATTGATAATTTTGTTGTTTATATAAGGACGTGAATTGCTTTTTGGCCTTTGTTACAGCTTAAGGAATAAAATTCAATATTTTTAAAAGCAGTTTTTTATGCGTGTAGCCAAAAAAAATTTCCATTTAATGCAGTTCTACTTTGCAGTATTCTGTCTTTAGGACACGTAAAATCAAGTTTAAGATTATTTCAGCGCTAACTTTTATAAAGTTTTACGGATTAAACGTATCCCAATTACAGGAAATTTTTAAAATAATGTCTGTACGTAAGAAATTAATCGCCGAAATGAAAACGATTGAAAAGTTGAAATTCAGAAGTTAAATTTTATGCAAATACCGTGAAAGTTCAACACACAGTTGCCAGCTTTTATATTACCTATGAAAGTAGTCCGAGTGAATGCATATTTATAATAATTAAATTCCCATTAAAGTCCCATTGACTTTTAAGTTTTAACCGTTTCGTGTTTTATATTCCGATTTAAAATAGATATCTGAAATTTAATTTTTGGATATATCTGAAATTAATATAGTACCTGTGTTTCTGTGTCAAAAATCGAAATAGCGTCGATAAAAAGCGTTATAAAAAGGATCCAGCGAATTAGGGGTGATGTCTCGTGCAAACGGTAGCATTGAACGGGTCCGCGCCTTATTTCGTAAAATGTAATAGAGGAGTTATTAATTAACTATTTATAATTACTTTTTTATGCTAGTCTAAGTACTAATTGATGTCTCAAATTTAACACTATCGCGGTGTTAAATTAATGTAGAATACTGTTTACCAAACATGTAAATAAATTAATAATATTTTAATTTAATTAAATTAAGTCGATGTAATCGATTTTTGTTTACTTTTAACCGTTTTTTTTTTATTTCATTCTGAAAAAATTCGCTTTCATGGAAGCGTACTAGTCATGAATTTATGTAGAATTTGATAAAATTAAAGCTATTTTATCGAAGATCGATAACCCAGTTTTACGAATTACATAATTCTGTCGAACGACACGAGTTCATCGTAATAAAACTAAGAATTTTATAGTATGACTATGACTACTTCACCGACCTTGTCTAGTGGTCGACTAGTCATCGCATATCAGCTATTTTGAAGTCAAGAATTCTAAGGTTCAAATCGTAGTAAAGGCAGTTACTTTTATACGGATTCGAATACCAGATCGTGAATACCGGTATTCTTTGGTTGTTGGGTTTCAATTAACCACACTTCTCAGAAGTGGTCGACCAAAGACTGTGCAAGACTACACTTATTCATACATATCATCCACTGAAGTAATACCTTACGGGGGTTCCGGAAGCTAAACAGTAAAAGAGTAGAGTAGCATGATCGATTCCTTTTCTCCGAAGTATAAATTATCAGATTATTAGGCCAAACTGGTAAAATGGATGCAATAAATTTAACGCGAGTTTCGTCGTGTCGTCCTACCTTTGTCCCTCGGTCAGCTATCATTAAATTATAATCGAACTGAAAATTTAGATTTTAACAGTTTCAAGAAATACAGCCCCATATAATTGCTCGGGTCGAAAAAGTATTTGTTTTCGTTAAAATAGATAATATTATGTTTATTTTGGTTTATAAAGTTATTAAATTAAAAATATTTAGAACAGACAGCGTTCCTGGTAAATAATTATTTTTTTATATGATCACAGGACACTTTTTAAACTTTGTTTACACGTATGTTATATTTTATATGTAAGCTTGGATGAATATCGGAACGATTCTTTTGCGACCTTATTATTATTCGTTTTATCGTTTTTACATTTTATTACTACAGTTTTACAAACATAATATTGAAAGGTTAATATACATTATGGAAACTGGTTTAAAAATTAACGAGTAAGAAAATTTTTGCATTCATCATTAATGATCATGAAATTTAAATAAGTTCACTCTCAACGGAATATATAACATTATACAAACACACACACACACACACACACACACACACAATAACTATTAAGTCTTAATTCGGTTTCTGCCTTCTTACGGATTCCGATTGTTTTGACTTCAAATCACCCGTGATGAAGAATTTACACATATTTTTGAAAAAATTTTTGTTATACCTTCAAGCTATTTTAAGGCCGCCAGTACGTTTGGAAAATTAACTGTAAGTTGCGAATATTTTGGAATAGAATAGGGACTTGGTTAAGTACAAAACCTTTAGAAAAACTAATTTGTGAAATAGTTCTTTTAAAAAAAAAATTAATCGATACGGGATTAAAAAAAATAATGAATAAAAAAAATCCAGAAGATTTAAAACTAGGTAATCGGGACTTTTCATACGTACGTCCTTACGATCGGTCCGTTAAATAGGTCTTCCGTGTAAAGAACAATGATTACTTCTCGTCCTTCCTTTATTTCACACGGTTAACTTAAATACCCGAGGTCGTTCGCATAGTTTATTTTCTTCCTCGCATTAAATTCATCGTTTATCGGCTGGACTGATATGCGTTTTTTATCCTCTAACTACTCTGTTATATCGATAAAAAAAGATAGTGCGGCAGAGAAATATAACCAGCTAAAATCATAGATATAAATAATCACTAAACTTAAGATTATCTGCTCTAGTCGACTTATAACGGCACGAAGTCACTGAACGGTCTGATATTACCAAATGCAATAAGCTGAAGTAAAACCGTCGGTAGAACAATAATTAACAATTTATGTAATACCGATCATAGACAATTTTTTAAGAAGTAGTCGTGTTGGTTCTAGAAAAGAAACTGAACTAGATTTCAATCCGTTTAAGTTTACATCACGATGCATTGTAATTTCTGTTAAACATAGTATCGGCGTTGGATTTGTCACGAGGTCTAAAACATGCGATTTCAGATTAGACAGGTAGACAAATAATTATTCCACCCACCGGTAACTTATATTCGGTGGAAAAAATATTCAAAACAACTGATAACGGAGGTGATAATAGTATGCCGTCGGGTGAGTCCGATGAATCCGACGTCACGGTTATTTATTTATAAAACAACTACATTTACGATAAAGTAACCGAACTCGAAATACCCTGGTTGTAGTGAATAGGGAAATAATACGTACCGTTTTGACGTTATTTCCGAATGTTTTTTTTTTAAATAAATTAATGTAGCGGTATAGTATCATTCGTCTGCCCTACACCCAGTGGAAATTCATCATGTATTAATCGGGTAGAGAGAAATTTTGTTTTGTTTATAAGTCATGAATACGAATATTTTTCGATCGCAATAAAAAAAACAAGGTGTCTTCTCTAAATCGGGACGATTAGAATTTTTTATCCCATTTCCTTTAGTATCACGACAAATTTCACGGTTCTCAACTTTCTTTATTCCTTCGATAACATGTTTCTAAATTTAAAAGCCGATTCTTTTTTGCTTCTTCTTACATAAAAATCGACGAACTTACACAGACGACGACGTGCTAATTTAGTATTAATACAGAATTTATTTTTCCTATCTATAATAAAAACCGTCATATCCAAGTATTATTAAGAAAAGAATGAGATGTCGTTTTACCAGATAATAATTCTCTTTTTTCTTAAGTAATATTAATACAAACCTACTAAAAGTCATATATATATATATATATATATATATATATAATAATTAAGAATTTAAAATCCTTTCATTAGAGGTGGGTAATATGGACTAAAAAAAATTTACAATCGGGTAATGGTAATTTCTTTTAAATCGGTTACTTCCGACCCCGCTTGATATTTTTAAAAAAATTGTTTTGCTTGATATTTTCAAATTATTTTTGTATTATACGCTCATTACATCAGAAGATTACCGTGTAGTACTCGTGTTTAAGTCGAGTTGATCGACATTTTCATCAAAAATAGTGAATACAACTCGATGTTTCGGAACGGAAGAACAGACTCGCATCAATTAGCATTCATTCAAATTTTTAAAAACTCCGTTATTCAAAAACTGAATGCTACCGACGTAATAAGTGATTTAAGATATTTTTGTTAAAGCAACAAACGGAAGCCAACGTAACAGGTATGAAACGGTAAGGCGTAAAGCGATTACGGATCTCGTTATTATTTTGTAATTTTCGCTACCGGTTGAGACGGTTTAGAATACTTTCATAAATATATTTTTAGTTACCGTTGCATAAATATCGATTAAAGGTAAACGCGTTATATTGTATTTTAGAGGAGGAGCGGGAAGGCTCGGTGGCTACTAGGAACACGAACGTAATCGGGTACCGAACCTTACAAACGGTTGGGCTACTTCCGGACAGAAAATGAATTCCCTCGACCGATCCACCGACCGGATTTCGCGTAACTGCATCTGCTGACCGTCGACATTATCTTCTACGGATGAGAAACCGATGGCAAAGAAAATAGGAAAGGAAATTGAAGAAGGAAAACCTTTCACGCATTTGGGGGGAAACAATAACTGCAGATGGATGACCGACAGAATTAGGTTACTTCGGTTAACAGGCTTTCGAGTCGAAGGGGAAACGTATTTTTCCGTTTATATCACAGAAATAACGGGTTATTAAATCGCTTACTGCTTATGAACATTTATTGTCTTTTTTTTATTGATATTCCGGATCTTATTATTAATAAAATAATTATGATCAAACAGCGTATTACAGATCTGGATTACTTTTATTTTCTTTAGATACAATAAAATCTATTCTTTTTTTTATACCTGTCGTTCTTATTTATTTAAATTAACTGAGTGACATTAAAATTTTTTACGTATTAACTAATCTATAAGTATAAATTACTGTTAACAGGTTGTACCTATTATCCTAATATTTATATAATTTAGTTTTGTTTGCATTAAAAAAAAAAAAAACTTGAAATTTTATAACACGTTTTTTATTTAATATCTTCTCTAGTTGGATAATTAATGTGAAAATAAGAATATTTTTAATTATTATAAAATTGATTGCTGTAATTCGATCACTTGCTTTCTTTTTCTGTTAATAGTAATTATAAATGTATTTTGATTCGATGAGAAAAATTCCGAATTTTTTTTTTTTTAGCGTTTATTATATTTCATACATTTGTCTTTCGTCGATCGTTTGTGAATATTTACGTGTAAGATTGCACACATAAAAAAAAGCTTCGGAGTTTAATTACCTAATTTATAAATTATCAGGTTAAATAGATCATTTCATTAGTAGCGTTAGTGGTTTTCCTAAGCTTTTTTTTTTTCTTAATTTACGCTAGTTCTATGAATGCGCATATATAAATACTGTTTACGGAGAAAATTTGTTTGAAAATATATATATATATGTCATTTCACAGTCATAAATTTTCTTTACTGGACCGAAACATTATAATACCGGTTTATTTAAATTTCGATTTTTAATTTTCACCCAATTTAATTTTGTTTAAAACACATATTTTCGATACCGCGTCACCTAAAGAAAGCGAAAATACGATCCGGACGTAAATTATCAAGATCATCTGCTCGGTTCGTTTTTAGAAATAAAACTGTGTTTTTAAAGCGTATGTAGAGAAAATCAGTTCGATTATCGATTACTGCAATCGAAATCACGATTTTTAATTATGCTATTCGATACGTTTTTAACGGAAATATGTTACGCGGGGAAAAATCGATTTCAATACTTAATGGACTAGCAGTTTTGGAAGTATCGATTTTGTAACGCCTATATCGATTACGTAGTTTCATTAAAACGAGTTACGAGTTCTCGAGAAGAGTATATACAGTATGAAGCGTTACCGGGCCCTCTTCGACCGGTTGTCCGCTTTCACTTCTCATCTTGCTTCCGCTTATATCTTACAGCCTTCAAATAAAGAAAAATTATCGTTCCGATTCGTTTCACATTCAGTTAAATTTATATACTATCAGAAACCGGTGTGATCGATAGATGACCGTTGTATTTCAAAGTAAGTTATCCGATTTTACGAGGATATTTTACACCAAATTTATAACAGATTCTGACAATATTTTTTATTTATATTTTTGACTTCATAGTGTCGTCAGAACACAAAAATCAAGTAGCTGCGAGTAAAATAAAGTACATTGCGAATAGAGCGATTTAGATTATCATACAATTAAATAAGACGAAATTTAATTCATCGGTACACAAAAAAAACACACTTGTATTCTAAACAAGGATTGGTTCGCAGGAAAATGTGATTAAGGGAAATTTTTACACGGATTTTATCGACTATATAGAATCGATAACATTACCGTAATGTGTAATAAGACAATCGATGAGAAGATGCCCTGTAGTCATCGCATTTTTATTTACTATTATTATTATCTCATCGGTCCATGTAAATAGTAAACATCATGTAAGTAAATTTTCTTAAAGATGATTTACAAAGAACATAATCTTTTTCACGGGTATTAGGATTACGGGTGAGTATCTGCAGTCTAAAAAATGTCTTACGAAAAGAGAGTAGCAGCTCTCTTTGTGGTTCTAACAGATCAAGTCTTGTTCCAGTTCAGTCCTTCAGTCATAAAAACAAAAATTAATATCTTATCCCTAAACTTTAATACTCCCCGGTTGAAACCGATGGAAAAATACAACGGTATTTTTCAAAAAATATTTTTCCGATCCGAAAAGGATATTTGGATCGTATCCCGTATTCTCAAATAATTATAATACTACAAATTAAAACCATGTGCTTTGTATTTCGCTTCCCCCGACTCGAACACTTCAAGTAAACCATTTGAAAGCGGGTATCAGAAAATACATGACATTCTTCAAGTGCGCAGTATTCTACCATAAAAATACATTAATCGTTTAATTTTAAATCGAAATTTTAATGTTCGTGGGCGAGCTGTTTTTCTTGTCCGTAAAATATACGCATTACGGTCTCATACCATTGACATTCCTGAAACACATCTTTATATCGAACGATTCATAATAATAATTAAATCAAACATATTTCCGTTCCGTCCGATCGTACTCTTATCTATTTCATTATTATTTATCTAAACTGATAGTCCTATCCGAATAAAAATTTACTCGATTCAACTAAATAAACCAGTAATAATTTAACTATAATGCGTTATAAAAACTTAATACGAAACACGTCAAATCATGCTATTATTTAACGTGGCAATTAAATTTTCTTTCATTTTAGGGTTCGTTGAAAATAAACTCGATTGCAGTTTCACGTTCAGTAATTACTGATAAATAACCTTTTCGAAGTTTGCCACTCAGTAACAAAGTTTTTTTTTCATAATGACTTACACATGTGGTCCACTATAACTTATGAAAATATATTTCTACTTCTCATTTATCATTCTTCGAGAAATGGTATCAAAATATCGATTATAAATAACAAAAGCTGACGTTTACCTACTAATATATTTTTCTTACGTTTCTGTAGAAGAGCAAGGCATAGGTATCGGGATCCGATGAAAATTCGGAACTGAAGAAAAGATTGGATTTGAAATTTACGACCCTTAAAAAGTGAAGCCTTAAATCATTTCTTTTTTATTAAAAGGACCGATCATTTAAGATGCAAAATCTACAAAAATACCAACAAATTCTGCATAAAACTTTGTATTCTATAGGATTTAGTAATGATTACTACGGTTAAAGTCGTTATTAATGTTTCAGTAATACAAACGAAGATTTCGACTGTAAGTTTATTCCAGCGCGGTATATTATCTCTCGTATAAAAACAGATATGAGAGAAATTATAGAAAATGCTTGCAAAAATCTTTTATAGCAAAAATTTCCGTAAACCATCGATAATCAACCATTTCGTTGATCTTTTACTTGAGCTACACTGCTCGCTTCACATGATAGATTATCTCTTCTTCAAGCGATTCTTTTATACCGATAAGTTTTTAAATTTATTATTATAAATTTAATTATTTTATTTTATAAGTAATGTATTATTATTCTAAAAATATGATATTTCCGAACAACCTTAAATCGTTTATTTATTAATGGCTTCTTACTAAGTAATATTCATTCGATCTATTTATTCTACGAATTATCATTACTTTCCTTTCATCATAGCTCTAGAACTATGCTTTAAGAGAGAAAGTATGATAATCAGTCAAAAATCGACGTTTCATGATCCATGGACTCCCCCCCCCCCAAAAAAAACACAAAAAAAAGAAGAAGAAGAATGTTCGTACTTGTGTGTTTCAAGCTTAATAACTTTTGACTGGGTAAACCGATTTTGATGAAATTTTGTACAGACATTTATATAAGAGGCAATATTTTGGTTAAATTTTGGGGTCAATATCTCTAGGGAGGGTTTTTGGGGGTCAATTTTCTCAAATTTTTGTAAACATAACCCCACTTTATATTAAATTCAGTATATCTTAATAGTTTTTTTTTTTTTTTGTTTAATCTCCGGAACCACTGTTAAGGTATATCTTCAGAGGATGGGATGAGTGAATTGTAGCGTGTGTGAAAAATGCCATGCCTGACCAGGATTCGAACCCGGGACCTTCGGATGAAAGGCTGAGACGCTACCACTCAGCCACGGAGGCCGGCATATATATCTTAATAGTATTAAAAATTTAAATAATAAACTGTTAGTAATAATATTACAATAAAATTTCATCATAATTCAACCTCCTCACTCTCAAAAAAAAATTCTAGGTAACTTTTTATTGGTTTTTAATTTTTTAGTGCAATTTTTTTAATTTTCTTCCATTTAAATTTTAAAAAATTTTCTTCCATTAAAGTAAATGTAGAAAACAAAAAAAAAAAAACATTTCTTGGCGATGGGGAGCAGAAAAATACCTATTTTTTATTTTTTTTTTTTAATTTTTAAAACTTTTTCGTTTATTTAAATATATAATAATAATTTTACAAAAAAAAAATTATAAATTACTTCCACCTCAAAAGAAAAAAAGAAATCTTACATAATCTTTTTTATGTATCATTATTTTTTCACTTTATGAGAATAAATAAACAATGTCAGGAAAGTAGTGCAATTTTGTTGTCAGATTATTTTTTAATTATTTTAATCCCGATAAAATTCGGGAAACGGAAAATAATTTCTTTTGCATATCACACTCCACTATTAACGATTCTCTAGAGTCATCGATATCATAGACGAGGTAAAACCAATCTTTTTTGGAATCGAATCGGCAGTATTTTTTCCTATAAAAAAACATTAAGATTCAATTTTCATGAGACGTCAGACCACCCGCTTTTCTAATATAAGTTTCCTTGTTTGTCGCACTCATCAACGTAACGATAACCAAAATACTTTTAAAAAAAGGAGAAACGCTGAACTATTATAAATAAAGCATCAGCAGTTTTGCTTATTTTTTACCGCTAATAAAGTTAATTGTAGACTTACCGGTCTCATAATTACTGCGTCTTACCCCGCCACGTCAACGAGAGAGGTCGCCAAGTTTTTAAAAGAAAATCCGACCGGCATGAAGTCATTGGATTACTTTGAATCGTTTACTGACATATGCTAGTATATACTAATAAATACAAGAATACGCAAACACGACGTAAATTTAATCTGAATTCAATTAAAGATACCATTTCGTTGTTCCATTAAAGCATTAATTTACAGCTTAAATCGTTTCGATTGGTTATTAAATGTTATAAAATTGTATACCATTTATATTATGTGAGGTTAACATTAGTAATTAATTCTTTTCTCGAAACGATGCTATGTAAAGAAGTTTCTTTCACGGATAAGTATTTCTATAATTTTTCGCATACTATTTCATATTTTAATATTTATAGAATTTATATTGATTTTATGTTATACCATAGTATACAATACTTGCCCAGGGTTATTCGGAGGAAAGGAAAATAACTTGGAAACCGGTTCTAGAGCTTGGGATAGGAAAAAAGTTCATACAAACATATGTACAAAAACACTTCGTTATTGAATTACGAGTAATGAAAAATTTCGCTCGGATTTCAGTTCTAACGATGAAATGAGGTCATACTATAATTTTTAAGCTGATTAAACTTATATTTCTTGACCTGAAAAATCGAATAAAGTAGGTCTCGGAACTGTATCTCCCGTAGTTTTCATGAATCCAACGTAAAACAGAAAAATTTGGCGACGAAAATTTTTTTTTTTTTTTTAAGTAGAATAAGTTTGTTAAATGACTAATAAATTTGTAAATTTTATTATCAAATCTTGTAGAAAGTTTAATTCAGAAAAACTGATTTAATAAAATCTATGAAAAACAAAAAAAAAATCTTTTATTATTAAACATAATACAGAATATATTATGTATATTTCGTTAAGTTTTAAAATTTAACAGAAAAAATGTTATGAATCTGTAATTTAATTTTTACATAAAAATTAAAAACAAAACTGAACAAAAAAAATGTTACAACTTTATTGAAATTAAAAACATTGCTGTTTATAATACAGTAAATTTAGATCTTTGAAAAATTATAATACTTTTAATTTACTTTAAAAAATACTCTACACCAATAACAACTGCTATCGCTCACGTGCCAGCCTCCGTAGCCGAGTGGTAGTAGCGTCTCGGCTTTTCATCCGGAAGGTCTCGGGTTCGAATCCCGGTCAGGCATGGCATTTTTCACACACGCTACA